>JAOTAV010041562.1:9191-43906 GCA_026546445.1 Cyclargus thomasi
TTTCTCAAAAAAGACTTCATAAATATGTTGGTAAGTTTATAAGTTGTAAAATAAACATCAATAAAACTGAAAGTTGCGAGAACAGCTGATTGTATGTGCTCGCTCGTGATCATCGTCGTAAACAACTTTCGAGGTTCATTCAGCTCCAAGAAGTTTTTATGTGCTATGTGATCTGCATGCATTATTTACTTTTGTTCTGACAACTGCAAAAAATATAACAAAGAACTATTTTGTAGTAAGCATAGAACCAAAAAAGCGAAAATGTTATTAGTTTTGTTCGTAAAATAAACCCGCTCAAACCACTGCACTCTGATTGGTCGAAAGTATCGGAGTACGCACACACGGGTGTCCTATTAGTGCGTACTGGTCTAGAGCCAGCGTTAGTTGGTTAGCGGTTATTTTACCAGTGCCAAAAAACTGATAAGTTTCGGACACGGATGGCTCACATTACTTCTCTAACAGTTATATGCTCGATGACTGGGACTTAATAATAAACCTGCACCTTCTAGAGTGCGAAAATAAATTATATCAAAGTAAATAATATATAAAAAGTATGCAGTTTCTCTCAGGTGACCCGTCTACTAATTTTCCCCCTAAATTCATAAAAAGTCTGCAAAGCATGATCATAATATGGTAAAGTAACAATATTTAGCCATAATTATAGTATACTAGCCTTTACCCGCAGCTTTTTCCTGTGTGGAATTAGGACATCTACAAATTATTTGTCCTAAGAGAGCATTTAATCAGAATTAAAAATATTATATCTCAGTCAGCATTCCCCGTCTGTATATTAATGATAGGCGTACAAATCTTCAAACGGTTACATATAAAATATACCAGTGATTTTATTGTTTCGTCGTCATTTGTTAGAAAATCTGACGTGAAAGTTGTATCTGCGGTGGAAACGGAGCCGTCAGTCGCAGGTGATCGCAGGATCGAGTAATTACAAACTGACGTGCCAGTTAATAACGGAGCGAAGTTTGACGCGCGGGATATATCTTCAGATGTATCTCGTTATGTGTATAACGATTTGTGTGCTGAGCCCGTTCTTGAGTAATAACAACGAAAAGTTGCATTGATTTGAACTTTCATCGTCGATAAAATGAAAAAAAGTGTTATTTTTCGTAATATAATTAATAAGAAGGCATTAAAGAACACTCGATGCTGTTTATTGTGGTAATGCCTTTAATAATAATATCTATGGACGCTTCACACCACGTCAGTCTGGCCCCGTGCTAAGTATCCGAGGGACTTGTGTTACAAGTACTAGACAACGGAAGTATACTTAATACTTTTATACTATACAAATATTTAAGATTTTTAATATATGATAAACATATTAAATACACATCCAAGACCCAGGAACATTGAAAAACCCGCTTACCAACTGAGCCAGAAAGGTCGTCTATGTATTAACAGTCTTCTTGAATAAAAATATCTTTCATGCCAAGTAAAACTACTGTATCAAGGTTTTTAATCATTCACTAAAGCATTAATAAAAAGAATAAAGACAATAATATCATTTAATTTTATTAAAAATTTGCAGTTTATACTTGGGCAATATAAAATTGAGCTATCAAGCGATAATTAAGCCAGCGACCACCAACCAGCGACTGGCGACCGACGACTGCGACTAGTCGTAATTAAGCTGCAGCAGCTGTCGCATGACACACGTATTAATCTTCAGCTTCATATTTCTTAAATCGTGGTTGATCTTAGAACTAAGACTTTAAAGAAAGCTTCTCAATAAAGGCTTCTGCCTCTTAAGCTAGCAAACTTTATTATATGTGAGATAGATGTCATACTGTGTTATAACTAGGCTTTACACGCTCCCGCGTGTCTAGATATGAACGATGACAATATTATGTTCGTCTTCGCAGAACTTGTAGAGAAAACTAAACAGAATTATAAGTATCGTTTAGTATAAGCAGGTATGGGTTAGCTAAGGCAAGAGGTATATTACTTGTGTCGATCAAAATCCATTTAGCAGGTTCGAAGTGATTGACAAATTTCCAAAAAACATTTTACAGTATGTGGTACCCGCAACTCCATTGCGCCAAAATTCGTTTATTAATGTAACGTCCCTGATACATAAAGTATCTCAATTTCAAACTTCAGCAAAATTGATCCACCGATTTGAGCGTGGAGGTAACAGACAGACAGACACACTTTTGCATTTATAAAATTACTATGTACAATCTACATACATATTATGTAAGATTTATAATAACACGAGGTCGCCCTGAGGTCGAAATTTGACCACAAATATTTAAATCAACCGTATATAGAAGCTATAAAAATATAATATAGTCATAATTCAATCATAGAATTCAATATGACATAAAGGTCTCGCTACCAGGCCATAAATTTTATTAAAAAAAAAACAGATTTCAACCATAAACAATAGCATATTTCGGGTGTGATTATCGTGTCATGTAGAAATATTGTAGTGTGCATGTTGTAGTGTGCGTAGCGTTTTATTTATTAAAATGTGTATGATAAAAGCATATTTTAAAGTAATATTGGTATTTCTCGCTCCTCCTCTATATTAACTATAGCTTGCAGAAATTTCATGCTTTTTTCATCTACGCGTATTGCGTAAAAAGTTTTCCGTTTGCGTATTAATATATAGATAACTGGATAACAACCCTACGACGACTTTTTGGCCGCCGAAATACGTTAGAAAAGTGTTAGCTGGTATTAGTTGAAAAAACTGCTTTTTCATCTTCACTTCCTACTCTGTCAAACGCATTCACTGCTTTTTAGTATTCTTGTACATTTTGTATTTAAAACTATATTGGACAGCAAATGCCCCAAATAGATATTGAGTCCCATCTATCAACTGTTAAAATATTGACGCTACGAATTAAACAAGCGACTATTTTTGGAGTTATTAAATTTTGGAGATAAAGTTCAATATTTGAACAGAGACAAAAATTTTTTTGCTCTTCGAATACGAATTCGCGATTGCATTGAAATGATTCTGCTTTTTAAATTCAAAGCGAAATCAATGCTCCTCGCCCCTTTGTCATCGATAGCAATTAAAAAAGTATAAAAGTCTGCGACTATACAATTATGGCACGGTATTTAATGAAGTTTTTACGGTTAACTTGTTTTCTATTTTTATTTTAAAAAGGGTTGGAAATAGAAACATGAAAGTTTATTTCATTCGTTGGGTTTTTATAGATTTCATTCATTGATAGGATTAGTGAAGTTATTGCAATTGAATATTTGTATAGAAATAATAGTTTCTTCAGAATTATAACTGCAATTTTTATTTCTAGAAATAGAGGGCATTCCCTTTTTAAAGGCCGGCAACGCACCTGCAACTCTTCTAATGTTATGTCTTTTCATCAGATGGACCGTTTGGTCGTGTGTGTAGTAAATTTAGAAAAAATCGGCTAAGTGCAAGTTGCACTCACGCACGACGGGGTTCCGTACCACAATGTATGAGAGCTATCCTTAATTTTTTAATTTTATTTTTAATTAGTAAAGCATACATACAACTAAGTATTTATAAACTTTCAAGTGCCTAACAATTGCCAGTTTTTATTGTTATCAAGGAAAAAAATGTATGACGGCCCCACTTATTAATTATTTATTTTTCTGTTTTTAGTATTTGTTATTTTAGCTGCAACAGAATAACATAATCTGTGAAAATTCAAGTCTCTAGGTATTACCGAGATACAGCCTGGAGAAAAACAAATGGACAGACGAACAGTCCCGCTTTCACCCTTTTGGCACGGAACCCCAAAAATTAAAGAATCTTCAATTATTTCATCTGAGGGAGTAAAATGAAATTATAACACAGCAGCAACCCATCTTTCAACACATAAGAATATCTCGTTAAAAATATTTTCGTAGGTAAAAAACTTTTCCGTAGTAACCTTTTTCGTAGCAGGTCTACGAGTGGTCGTAGACACTTGAGATTCTCGGCGCGCTCGGTCAACGCCGCGGCGGCCCTCACAAATTACACGTTAGAGCTTGTTACCAAATTGTCTACTCTCTACTTGACTTCGAGATGCCTGATTCGAATGTTAGATGGAATATATGAATATTTGATTCGGGAATATTTACGTTCGATTTCAGTTCTTAATTTGGATTTTTGAATTAGTATTTTTTGAATGCAATTATTACATATTCATGTTATATGCACTATACTATTTATAAAGTTAATATATTATAATAATACTATATATACTATATATAGTTAATATAAAAATACTATTTATATAGTTAGTAGTTTAAAAAAAAAATTCATTTTATAATGAAATTTTTTTTAAACCACAAATGTCCATTACGTTGTATCAATTACTACCAGACGATCAATTTAGAAAAATCTTTGAACACTTGAATTGTTTTCTTATTTTTAATTAACATGAAGCTTACAAGACTATAAAATTTAAAAGCTTTCAAAGCTTTTATTTACTTAAGATTCTATCGCCTTTACTTAAAGTTCATCATGTTTAATTGAGAAGCACTTAGAATATTGTAAACTGTTTTTAGTATCGAAACATTGTTGCTGGATAATTCAAGGTGTTATTACAGTTTAAATATTAAACAGGTTATAAGTTTCACACTGCATTGTTATTTTAACATCTAGTTTTTAACACTGTTTAAATGAAAATTATATTTTAAAATAAGTACCTGCAATTATTCTGGAAAGTGTCATTAACAATATTAAAGGGGTTGGCTCTGGCTTCGTCTTGCGTTGGTCGTGAGGATGACAATAGGACTATTAGTGAGGTGAGCGTGAAATCAGCGTAAATAATCAGGGCGTTTAGGGCCGCGCTAGACGCACTCGAGGGCCCCAAAGGCCCCGACGAGGCCCCCACTACAAGGGCCCTCAAAAACTTAATAATTCGAAGCTCACTGCCGCAGCTCTCGTGACTCCATTCATATTCATATTTATTCGTTTCACCTATTCGCTGCGGATGGTTTTGAGAAATTTAAATCGTTAATTTTAACGAGATAAGGATAAAGCCTGTGTACATATTTTTATTACTATTTGGTAAGTACCTACTTTTACATTTGCTGTATTTTCTCACTTAATAGTCTAGAATTAAATGACAACTAGACATACAAGTTCTCCAGGTCTATAAAAGAGCTAAAATTCTGTTTAAATTTTACTGCATACAGCGTGGACATATTACTGCCCTTGAAATTTAAACCTTTATTTTAGACATATATTTATCTTAAACTTTCATTGAATACCAGATTCCATAGGCACAATATCGAAAAATCTGAACCAAAAATGTAATTAATAAAATTAAGCAGTGTAATAAGTCTTATCTTAGACATACAGTCTTCACTCCACAGTATACAACAACCCTAACCCTTTAATGTCAAGCAGAAAACCCTGTGCAGCGGCGCAGAAAAGGAATCCCATTGTAGCCGGCTTCCAAATTATTATTAAGTATTATAAGTCGCGAAAATCTCATATTAATGTAAATGAAGGCGGAACAAATGACTGCACAAAGGATCTTTTGTTGTCTTTCAACACGTCAGTCACGATGTTTAGCACGAATACCTCATGTTGTGTGATGAGGCAAAAGGTACGTATGACTTAATTTTATTTCAACTAATTTATTCAAATTATGATCACACACACACGCACATCCATTATATAAAAATAAGTCGGGACAAAATAAGTCCAGAACGTACGAACCGATTTTCACGGTTTAGCATTCGTTGAAAAGCTCTCGGGCTCTTTAAGGCTCGTAGTAAAAAAAAAAACAGAAAAAAATTAAAGAAAAAACTTACCACACGGACGGAGTCGAGGGCAACAGCTAATTTCTTATATTTACTTTTAACCAGTTGTAACAAAAATAAGTGAAATACTTTAGGTTGTTTGAGTTCCTTATTCCTTTTAAAATGATGTGAATGATGAAACCTGATGGAAAGCAACTGCCGCCGTCAATGAAAAACTCACTATAAAGTATTATCACTTACTTTTTTTACAACCAGTATATATATCTAAAAAAACTAAACATATCAATTTACCACATAACAACTAAAGGAAAATTTTTTAAAGCGACATTCCAAATTCAAACGGTGTGCCGTTCATTGAATTTTATTTTAAATAGTTGAGTGACTAGAAACCACACAGCTGGAAATGCAATCACCATTCTCTTAATTAATAATTCTAGACCGGTCTGAGGACATAAAGTCTGCGGTCCTAAGACTCCTCCCAAGGGTGTGTACATACTAAGGGACGGTACGACAGGGTTTATGAAATTATAAGGCACCACTGACCGTGGAGCTTTAGCGTCTTGAATACATAAATATATTAATACTGCATATATGACGTCACTCTTGCTCCGTCGCTTAGTGTGTACTCCAGGGCCCGCTCACTGCCCACATTTAACGAGATCACTTCGTACATATTAATTTTTGGATCCTTTGCGGTATTGTTGTCATAAATTGAATATGAATCGCTCATGCATTGTTATCGTGGTAAAAATAGATGAACGTTTTTGTGCTAAAGTGCTTTGAAATCCATACTAACACTTACAATAATATAAACGATAAAGTGTGTTTGTTTTTTTGTCCTCCCTTCACGCCCTGACATAATAATGTTAAACTCAAAAGTGATTGACTGATTTTTTTCAATTATCAACGCACAGTCCAAACCACTGGAGGCATTGCGCTAAAATTTGGCATGAAGGTAAACGTTGTGACCAAGAAATTCGCTTAGAACGGATTTTGATAAATTCTAATATCAAATAGATAATATAATAAAAGGAATAAAAATTGTAATAATATAATATCAAAATGCAAGTGAAGCCGCGGGCAATAGCTAGTATATTATATTACTCGTTTATAACTAAAGGCAACCAGGTTCTCGTAACTTTTAATAATTAAACCAAGCTACAAAAGCTCGAATGCTTTCCAAATGGCGTCTAAAATTCCGTCACAACATACGATATTGTGCGGTTGTAAACCACGGAGATAACGTCTGGCTACATGTTTAAGACCTTAATAATACACATTTGTATAAAACTTGGAGACTAAATGAAATAATACTTTATAAAAAAAATATATTCGCATATTGCATATATTTTTTGTCAGCTGGGCTTTAAAAGTAAGTTGCTTCAACTGTTTGAGATCAAGAACGGACGATCAGAGACTATTAAATCTGTAATTTTATCAATGTTATTTATGGTTCAAAAACGTTGTAAATGTATATTAATAATCTATACTTATAATATAAAGCTGTACGAGTATATCTGTTTATTTGTTTATTTTAACGCGCTTATCTCGTACTGCTACAGAAAATAACACGCTACGACTAAAAGGAGCCGAGCAGTGATCAAAAAATATTATAAAAACGGGGTAATTTAAAATGTCTCTCGTGTACGCGCAGGCAACTAGTTTATTTTTTTTGGAATTCGTGAAAAATTAAGAAAACATTATATACCATTTTTTCTCACCAGAATTAAAGTAAACATGAGGCTTCGAGTTATAGGCTGTCAAAATATATATAGTAAATATTAATATTGCGAACTTCTTTATCCTGAAAGCCGATTCGATTGGAATGAAATCTAATTCCAGCGCCATTGATATTCGGTAACAGCGTGAAAAATCTCTATTATAGTATATCAGGCTCAATCATCTCCCGTGCACGGAGAAACTAATGTGGGGCCACTAAGCCGAAGATGACAGTTTACATAAAGTAAAAAGTAGCTGTTTCATAATTATTATCAATCATAATCAAACATAGTCTAAGTAATTTTACGATAGCCGAAATAGGTATAATACTAGAGTCAACGGGTAAAGAGATTAGGTTTGATAAGTATGATCATCCATACTAACGTTATAAATGGAAAAGTGTGTTTATTGGTTTGTCCTTTCTTCCCGTCGCAACGGAGCAATTTTATGACGTGATTTTTGTGTGAAGTTAGTTGGGGTTGCTGTAGAAGGACATATGCTACTTTTTACTGCAATTAAACATCTCATTCCATCGGTATAACAAAAAATAATAAACAAATTTTGGCGCAACGGAGTTGCAGGCATTATATAGTAACAGATAATCCTTTATATAGTCACAGGAATAATTCATTTATAATGCTCATACTAAGGTGTTTTTTTATATAACGTAACCACTGTCTCCGCTATGTAAGATTACAAATAACGTATGATAAGTTTTATGGGGGTTAAGGGGGAGATCATCGTTCCCCCCAAACTGTCAACCTCACCTGCTCGTGGTATCCCCTGTTAGATAAGAAATGAGGTTCTGACGACCGTTCAATGGCGGCAATCACCCACCAAACTATATTGAAAATTTCTGACAGTGGAAAGCAACGGGAAACTACCACTGCTTACATTCCCTAGTTGGTTAACTCCGACACAACAATCATTATAAGTTTAACTTTCTCTGTGTATCCACCAAACGCTTATGACTTGGACCACTCTATCAGATTCGGTAAAATATTGTGTGACTCGTATCACATTGTAGTTGTGTTACTGACGGAAACTGAAAGCCTGTTCGTGCGATAACTTCATATGGCATAACAGGGTTTGTATGTATGACAATATATAAGTCTACACAATACCTTTATATGTTATTTATTATAATACGTTTTTCTTCGTTATTCATGCCTTATGTACGTCAAAGTACATAAGGCATGAATAACGCAGAAAAACGTAAGCGAAAGTCCAAATATAACCCACTTGTTTCATTCTCATTAGAAATGATTATAAAAACTAGAGGTCGCCCTGTGGTCGAAATTCGGCAATAAATATATTTAAATCCATCGTGGAGACGAACTTAAAAATATATAATCTACTCTCAATTGAATCACAAACTTCTATTTAGCATCAAGGGCTCGTTACCAGGTCATTCAATTTTATTTTAAAAAAGACAGACGTCAACCATAAACAATAGTATATTTCGTATATGAATATCGTGTTATGACAAAATATTGTAGTGTGCGTATTGTAGTGTATGTAGTGGTTTATTTAATAAAAATATGTATGATAAAAGCATAGAGAGATGAGAGATCGTAGATTACCAATATTTTAATAATATTGACATTCTAAGCTCCTTATCTCTTCCTCCATATAATATAACTGGGAGAAACATCATGCGTTTACGTTTTACGCGTCTTTCGTTAAAAGGGGTACAAAGTTTTGCAGTCACGTATTAATATATAGATTAAAGTAAACAAGGTCCTTGAGATAAAATGAGAATAAAAAAAAAACAAAAAGATTTGGGAACTTTGTTTTGCTAATGCAAGTGGCTTAACATAATCTCTCTGGCAATACTATAAAATATGGCGGAGGTACCAGTAATGAGTGCTCTAGAGAATAATAAGCCAACAAAAGAAAATCGCTATTTATTTTCCGCATTCTTTATCCCTGTGGGACGGATCACGTCATTATTCCGTGGGCGTCTAGCTTTTCTTTTTTTCGTGTTGTAATTAAAGATAAATATAATATAAACCGCTCCACTTCGCTCGGATCGCCCGCCATTGTCTCTAAATGGACTCCGTTGATAGATTGTCATCCATTGTTTTCTTAATCCGCGACGCCGGAGAATAAATGATTTATAAGATCCATGTTCAGCTGTTTGGTTTGCGATAGCACGAATAATATTTGCTGAGACCGTCCAAATAATGTTCTAAGATTCTTTTCTGTTTGTTTGGAAAACTGTTGATTTTAAAGTAAGAATAACAGTGTAATTTTGTACCAGAACTAAGGTTATATATGTTTCGAGCTTTGATTATAATCTTAAATTTATCATAAAATATACCGAAAGGTATACCTACGCTGGCTCTACAGAATTGTATTGATATACATAAGTGGAGGATAAGTAGAGTTCGCTTAGAAAGTTCATTGAATGGAGGCCCTTGTAAAACAAAAACGTCTATGTGATTGGTTTGAAAAGTATCTGAGCTCGAAAGTTTCCGAAGTCTGAGGTGTTTCACCAAACCTCATCTGTGTTTTCTCACGAAGATAAGTTGAGACACACGAAGTTTTTCTCTCATCTTATTCCTTTGACGCAAAACATATAAGTAAATTGCCAATTAAATGGAATTCTTTGAACCTCTATTTACCTTTACTTGAGAAGTATGAAACAATTTTGAAATATTGCGAAGAAATTCTGGAGGTCCATTTTGCTTTTGTACAAATAAAGTTTGCGACTGAGTTGTAGTTTTATTTCGCCTATATTATTTGTTCGTACTGTGCCTGTAGAATGTAAAGTTTTCTTTTATTTTCTTTCGTAAACATTTTTTACACCAAAAAATAGGATAAAAATCAGCTGTTTGCTTTATATCGAAACTTTCTTGGGATTCTAAACGGGAGATAAATTGTGTTATTTTACGCCTATATTTTCAATATCAGTATACAATAACTTAACGACACGTGCGATCTGATTGGTTGACTGCAACGTGTTACTTCTCCTTCCTCGCAGCTACAGTCGGTACCAGTTTTTACAAATTCTTAGATTCTTGACATGAAAATTACGCTTAACGTAGTTGGTACCGACTTCAAAGTTACAAAGACTGATTACGGTTAATGTTGAGACTTAGGCCATATATTCTTATAAGTCATTAATAGACTTATTTATTTCTTTTCAGGTTATCTATCTTTGTTTTGCTGTGGAAGTCGATTTTTATTTTTTGTTTGAAATTAATTTATTTTTCCCGTTTTAGTTAACTGTTAGTCAATTACATAGTCAGGTGTAGATAATTCAATCTCACTTAGATTATATTGTATATTCATATCCCTCAATCGATTTTTCATGGATCCTGTATAAACAGAGCGTCTGTGGCCTAGTGGGTAAGACCTTTGGTTCGCACTCGAGAGGGTGCTTGTTCGAAACCGGGTGGAGGCGTGTACAAATGAGATATTTTCCGATCTCAATTACATAATACGGATGCTCATTGCCGTGGGAGAGCCATGCTTCGGCTCAACCGGAGTGATACCACGGCCTTACAAAAAACTGGCGTGAGACGGCGTTGTGCTGTTCGTTTGTTTCGTTTAGTGAGTGAGTTTACCGGTGGCCTAATTTCTCTAATCCCTATTCCTTCACAAAAAAGGCCGGCCTTGCGACTCTTCAGATGTCGCGAATATCCATGGGCGACGGCAGTTACTTTCCATCAGGACGGCCTACGTCTGCTCACTTGACCCCTAAATATCATTAAAAAAAGATCAACTTTCGTAAACAGGGTACCAAATTCTTTAAAATCCTTTAAAACAACAATTGCATTTCAATTAAAAAAAAGTGGCGAATATTTAATCTTAAACACTCGTTTTGATGTGAATCTATGGGAAGTTGGTGCTTCCCGGTTATACCTGGTAGTATACGGTTAAAATGTAACGGTGCGGAGCATCATTAAATATGATGATGATGATTATTGATGAAATTAATGAAGTGACATTTGCTTTGAGTAGTTTAGATTAAGCCGAAATCCCCGAATCACTATCTACAAGGATTTAAGAGTTCTGTACAGCACCTTCGGAACCAGGGTATACATTTGTCCAAAATCTTACTTTTTGGTTACATACACCTGAAAATTACTATATAATCCGCATCATCAGATCACTTTTTCGTTGAATTGGGGCCAAACTGCAGCTATACCCTATACAAAAACGAAACAAATTTCGAAATCGGTTTACAAACGGCGGAGTAATGCGTGGTCAAACATAAAAAAAGAACATATATACGGTCGAATCGAAACCTCCTCCTTTTTTAAAAATGATAAACTTCATAGTAATAAACATGCAACATATTTTATATCTTATTATGTATTTATATAGCTTATAATATTTTCTAAATATAAAAATTACATTTTGAATACAAATAAAATGTGTAAAAATTAAAAAAACATAGAATGATTAAATGCAAATTTAATTACTGAATGTAAACATTTATTATTATGTTAAAACTTTGTCCACTGACAAAAAGAAATCAAAACACGGGGGCTTTGGCGAAAACACTATAATTTCAGTCAGAGCACATTCCGGGCTACATGTAAAAAAGAAGAAAAGAAAGAAACGTGCGCGGAATACTGCGGAAGAGACGACAGCCGGACTGTTGGTGGACAGAATATTTTGACTAAAAGACAAGCGTTGACAAAATTGATAAATAGCAAATGTAGTTTTTAATTTCACAGGATGTTCGAAGTTCGAAGTTCTAATCATACACAATCGTAAACAAAGTCATTTCAAATTGAAAACAGTAGGTAGTCGTCTTTTATATTGCAAAAGTAATAAGCAAATAAGCAAACGCCTGATAAAGAGAAATTATTATCGACGGCTTATGTAAACGGCTAACAAGGCCAGGCCAAAATAATCATTTTAATCATATCATCATTATAATCGTCTTTATGAACTGACCCTAACACCCAGTAAACTAAAAAGCGATTTTTCGATACACCTTATCAACGTTATATACTGCCGGTGATATACAGGGAAGCTTAGCTATATTCTCGGGACATTGGTTCCGTGAAATAGGATTTCCCGTTTTAACTATAATAGGATATTATTTAGTTAATATCGGTTTATACTTTTGATACTTTATTGCAAAAATATTTATAATCTCTATTTTTATTGTTCCAGACAAACATAATCCTGATCCTTATATTAGTTGTTTAAAATATTAGTTAATGAAGTTTAAACTGCGCATCAATGTATAAATCTTCATAAAAATTACAAAATTTGTATAAAATTCTTTTCCTTGTTAGTGTTGTTTCGATACCTTAGTAATTCGATATCTCTAGTATACGATCTCAAGTACATAATACGGATGCTCATTGCCATGCGAGAGCCACGTTTCGGCACGAATGGGCCGGCTCGAACGGAGTGATACCACGGCCTCACAGAAAACTGGCGTGGAACGGCGTTGTGCTGTGTTACGTTCAGTGAGTGAGTTTACCGGTGGCCCAAGTTCCCTAATCCCCTATCCCTATTCCTAATTTTCTCAAATAGGCCGGCATCGAACTTGCGACTCTTCGGATGTCACGAGTGTCCTTGTGCGACGGCAGTTGCTTTCCATCAGCTCTGTCTGTCCTGTCTCACCCGTCTGCTCGCTTGCCCCCTAAATATTATTAAATAAAACCAATTCCCTATTTGACATTCCGCATTGTACCATTGTACCTGGGGTGGCCAACATTTTTGTTAGAATTAAAAAACGGACATATGTCACGTGATTTAATGCCGTCCCGCACAAAATAATTAAAACCGTAACCAATTTAGCTTTAATATATATGAAAGTGGCATCAAGTCAGTCGTAATTTGTCCAAATCCAGTGGCATTTTTCTCTCCGCGTCATGTCACCGTGTAATATACGAGGGAGCGTTGTTTAATACCTTTTCATTAACAATTTTAAGGTTCAGTTTATTGAAGCCGTAAATAACTCGGGCAATTGTAAAACTGACCCTGTCGTGCTGTAATTTGATAAATGCTGCGCTTAAAGGTTCATCAAATGTGCCATATTGAAAATTAAAGTCTGTATATAGAACGTGAACGTCTACATGTTTTATATAGAACGTGAGCTATAGCCGGGGAGTTGAGAGTGCTATTTTTGTAGTAATACGAGCTTCGTGGAGACCTAGTACGTTTTGTTGATTAGGTAAAACGTTTACAGGTAAAAAATAATAAGAGTATTTTTTATTTTAGCTGTGGCATAACATATGACACTACGCCGTACACCGATTTTAAGGTTATAAAAAAAAGTAACTTACAAAAAATTGTTTACCTTGAATATTTATTAAATAATTTTAGACTACAAGGCCTAAAGCATTTACTTGAAAGTCATATATAATGTCTGGGAAGCTTGATTATGAAAATATGAGGCTTTGTTATTCTATGTTATTACAGACTTACGTGTATAGGTGTATTTTTAACACACCCTATCTTAATCTGACGGTTTCAACGACATTACGGTACTTAAAAATAACTTTTTAAGAACCGAACTAGCAAAGAAATCTGATTTTTATACCATGATAACCAGAAACATGTAGAAAGCCTACACTAGATTAATCTTACGCGCTCAAGTAGATTCAAAATTCCCCTCTTGGGCTCCCCTACTACTAGGAAGGTGCCATATGGGTGCCACTAGCGGGTTTAGTCAACTCGAACTAATTGCTATATTTATTTGTGTGTTGGCACTTACAGTTCCTGCAAGTCTCTTTTGAACTTCGTATGTTTTTAACCGACATCAATAAAATGTAAATCAATAAATAAGTAAATGAATTATTTTTTTAATGTTTTCAATGTCATTAATTTATTTGATAGAATCTTATTGGATCCATCTAGTTATGCAGTAGCGTGTCAAGACGAGTTCAATTGTTCTTTACATTAAAAGTTAGTTTGAACATAAAAAACCAAAAATTAATATAAGTACATTACTTTTATTTCAAATCCTTTCAACAACAATTTACAACACAAAACACTATGATTATATTATATAAGTCTACTTACAAATCATCGTATCTTGTAAATTTAAATGTGTTATTCAAGTATTTTGTTTAGTTAAATTTGAAATCACCACAACGCGTAAATAAGTTTCAAATTACCTTTCGCAATCGCCGTATCATTTCTAGATTTTCCTGAACTTTCCATTTTTTGATATTCAATACTGTTAAAATGTAAACACGGATGTTTGTTTCCTTTAAATTGACGGCGGGAAGTCCATTAGCGAGCTAGCTTGTTGGATAAACCGCGATAGAACTGTCCTTAAATTATTAATTAACCCGCCTCCGCCGCACTGGGATTTATTGGATTGCAGGGAGATGAAAAAAGTAAATCACGTAATGAAATCAGAACCACCCCGTGTGATGGGATAACGTAGAGGGTTAACAGATGTTTAGGTGGAAAAGGTGTCGTCAAAAATATCCCATCGGGATTTGACTATGTGTCTTTTGTACGGTTAAATAAAACAATGTACAAATAAATGTTTATTGTTTTAGTGGTTGAACCGAACAATATGAAGAATGAACAATTGTGGGGTTGTGAGATATGAAAAATATAAAATAAAAAACCCGCTAAAGCCGTTTCCTCAGTGAAAGGCTACCAATCGTTACATTGTAAAAATGTTATATATAAATATTAAAAGTTAATTTAGCGGTATATCGCATGACCTATCTAATCGGAAGCTTAGTCTACCGGGGCGGTGGTTGAATCGAATACAAACGGTGCTGCCGATCGCAGCCGTCCAAGCGTGAAATCGTCATTAATATCGTCCCGCTGAGCGCGTATTTTTAAATTTATCTCGTTTATCTTTTTGTATTAAATCTCCAAAACAGCCATAGGCAACCTTTTAGAAGTGCCAAAAAGTTTTAATACCAATAGTTGAAGCTCTCAATTCCGTTGCACAAAAACTCGTTTACTGCACAAGAACCGCATATTTTACGGGAGAAAAGTATCTTGTCTTTTGACGGAAATAAAGACGGAAATATACTGAATTTCAGAAAAAGCGGTTCAAGTGTGAAGAGGTTGCCTGACAGACATACTTTCGCATAATTCATGGAAAAGAAGTATGGATAGTTCCGAAAGTTGTTTAACACAAGAAATATGTAAAGACGTAGACCGGTGTTTGACTGCCTGGCCGGCCTGGTAAAACTGATCATTTATGATCACACGATTAAGAACTAAAATATAAAGGAGTACAAATCATAATATGCAAGTATAAAAGGTTATTTTTAATTTCATCCGTCTAGACTTCTCTATCATAATTAAAAGTAATTCTCGATTTTCACGAAATGCGTTACAAAAATATTTAAAACAGAAACCATTAAAACGAAAAAGCTCTCAAAGTACATTGTGTTTGCTAAACGAAATTTTCTTTAGTATAAATAAATATTAAGATACCAACAAAAGTTTTAAATTACGAGGCTTGTAAAATATCCAACTAGCCAGACTTGAAAACAATCTAGTCTCGGTTTCAGATTTAAAACGAAACTTTTAGAAACTTAGACTGGCTGTTTTGAGTTCTATTTATTCCACAATTCTTTGCGTTTCTAACTTCGTACACTTTATAATTTAAACGTCTTTATATTTTATTTCGGTGCGATTTTTGAAAGACTTTTCTCCATTTTGTTATTTCAATAGACCCCATATTTACATGTCAATATTATAAGTATTGATTCGACTCGAGAATACATAACATTTTGTACTACTTTTGTGTCTATCAGATAAACAGTTGTAAACAAAGTGACCCCCCGTGTTGTAACAAAAAATAACTCGACAATTAATAATATTATTAGCAAACATAATACGTCCGAGTTCCCCTCTCAAACCACGTCATATAGCCATAGCTACAACTTTTGACCTTGGGGATGGATCCCCCATAGCCTAGCAACGCTAGTACTTCGACCCCCGCCCAAAAACGATATACCTAGGAACAGATACAGAGTTGTGCCCTGGAGTCAGAAACGTCCTTATGTGCCAAAGAGCCGTTTCTATGTAATAATCTTAATCTTTGTAGCACCTATTTCATTCTAATATTTAATATATATGTATATGTGTATGCTACGCTATGAAATCCATCTATATTTCATATAATACAAACTTTAGTACTATAAATGCGAAATTCAGGCGTTATAAATTTCGCATTTATAGTAACGTGGACAAATGATACAAAGGCCCTTCACCCGGAGGTCGTGAGTTTGATTCCCACGTTGGAGACATTTTATTTCTAAGTTTGGTTAAGACAATGCAGGCCGATCACCAGGTCTGTTAAGTAAGATGATCCATGCGTCGGATGGGCATGTGACATGACTGGTATCAGATCAGGCGAGAGACCGGCTGGCTCTGATCTGATACCAGTCATATCGGTCATTTGCCACACTGGGTTTCATAACCCAGTGTGGGTACACTGCACACTGGGTTTCATAACCCCGCACAAGAGAAGCCTTTCTTTATTTACTCTCATGAGTAAAGAAAGAGAGGCTGCTCTTGTGTACTGCGCACACATTTGGGCACTATAAAATGACTTCTGCGTAACATTTCTAGTTTCTATGAAACCGGCCACTGTCACCGGTGTGGGAGTTATTATTAAATGCGAAAAAATGTTTGTTTGTCCTGATGTTTTTTTATCATATTCCCAAACTCCTTTGGCTCTCAAGAATATTCGTATTTTGCCGCGATTTCAGAATTCCAGTAAAGCTGCCAGCGCAAACTGTTTAATCAATTTTAATAAAAAGTAACGAGGAAAGGTTCTTTAAGTTCCAGTAACGTATAAACCACCTGCCATTGAACGAAATGAAATACTTTCTTTTTATCAGTCAATATAAATTTATGATTAATAAATTTATATTGACTTATACATAACAATACTTACATACTACCGGGGTAGTTGACACACAAATTTATAGGGACGTGGTAAAGTACCTGCTTGTTCGTCACTAAGAATTGCATCTCCTGGTACAATCGTAGAAAAGCGGTAAGAAGATCTAGAACAGCTAGGGTGCTTAGCTTCCACACAATGTCAGAGAGGAGACTGCATCACCAGTAGCATCTGCTACTGGTACTGTATTGCGATTGGTATATGGATAGTATATATTTGGATGACTACTAAGTAAATAAAGGAAAATATTAATAATACCATTTTTAACAGTCTTATCTTTATGTGACGTACAAGAAACCTACAGTTGCAATCATATCTATTCAAGCAACGGAATCCACAGCTCAATACGAAATAAATCGGTCACATCCATTTGGAATATTAAAAATTTTAGTACAGACGTGGCACTGCGTCAGTCTCCTGCGTAGCAACAGTCCTCCCCACCCGACCAATACAATCTGATGAATACCGAGCGCTATACTAATCTGCTATAGCATCCTTTGAAATTTAAAAGGTCAGTACATCGGCTCGTAACATATATCGTCAAATGTTTTAATTATATTTTGAAGTATTTGAGTTTGACAACTTTCAATGGGTTTTAGATGGGCTTTAGGTTTCATTATTAATGTTATTTTGTGTTGCTATTGCAAGGAACAGTTAATGAATAAACAGTAGAGCAAAAACTCGTTATTAATATTCTATTTAAGTAAAGAGTATAATATTATTATGGTGTTTGTTCAATATTCTTGACATTATTGCATTTTTGTTTATAGTAATTGGTGGAATATTTATGATACTTTAGGGGGCAAACGAGCAGACGGGTTACTTGTTTAAAGCAACTGCCGTCGCCCTATAGACACTCGTGACATCCGAAGTATCCGAAGCACAACGCCGTCTCACGCCAGTTTTCTGTGACGCCGTCTTATCACTCCAGTAGAGCCGGCCTATTCGTTCAGCATGGCTCTCCCGCAGTAAATTTACATTTATGCTAAAGAAAGATAAACTTTACACGAATTATTCTAAAGATGTTATGATATCAAATGTTATATCAAATATTATTATAGCACTGGTTAAGTTGATAAAATACAGGTTTTACTATAACTATTGAAGTATTCGTATTTTAAAGAACAAGATACTATGAAAAATATATTACGTGATAATATTTATCATCCAATAATTAAAGATATCATGTTAGAATAGTTACAAGTAACTCACGACATCTTCAGATTGACAACAATGAAGCAAAGCTGAAATAAAAAAAAAACTGAATTCGTAATATCTTAAAAACTACGCGATGAGCTCGGCTGAGTAAAGATAATCCCCTGGAGTTCCCCACATAGCTACCGGCGTGTCAATACTCCTGGAGATCAACAGTGACACAGTGAACTGCGAGCCGACACGCTTACCTCCAGTGCGTTCTACCCTCATATTTTTGTCCTTACAACATACTCTCCCCCTGACATACTTGATGTTTCCCCCTTATAATTACTTCCCCTTTTCCCCCTCGCCCCATACCTAGGTCCCGGCTGAACCTAGGTATAGATACGCTCAACGGGATTTGCAGGGGGAATACTAAAAGGGCCCAGCGTCAGTGTGATATAAATTTGTATTTCAGTTATGTATGGTGAGGGGATACAGTTGTTTGTGCTCCATGGCACCGAATGTTTTGCATAAAACGTGCGCTCGGATAATATTATATTGTAATCGTAAAATATTTGCTTTTAATCAAAGTAACTTGCATACTTTACCTGTATCTTTACAATGGGTTGCTTCTTAGCTGCTCTCCATATGTGTATATTTTTAATTGAAATTTGAGACTTGTTCTGTTTTGAGCTGTTTTAGCTAGCTAACCCTGACTTGTTAACTAGTTTTCTTAGTTTACTAGCTTAGAAATGAAGTTAGTTTCGTCTATAAGAAGCCAGAAGTAGTAGTTTGGTAGCTTATAGCCACTAGCTTGAAAAACTAGCGTTGTATATCCTCGTATATAACATTCATGACACAATAATAAACAAGCATCCATTTCAACTTTTTTTAATCCAAAATCTTTCATCGAAAGAAATCTGCATAAATTCCTATTATGAAAACCGTACTATTTGCCCGAAAATATCAATATTTTAATTCTTTAACCAAAATCTTAATCTATTTTACAGTGAAAAGGTATTAGACAAAGACGAATTCGCATTTATATACATAGCTATGGCTTCTTGGTAGTAATCTGTACCAGTAGTGTGCAAGGGCTTACTTAGCGAAGACATAGAGCCTGAAGGGCACTCTAGAGCGGGCGCACTCGAGAACCATAAACAAGCACTGCGAGTCCTTCTGGTAACGACATACAACTTAACAT
This sequence comes from Cyclargus thomasi, assembly GCA_026546445.1. Classification (NCBI taxonomy): domain Eukaryota; kingdom Metazoa; phylum Arthropoda; class Insecta; order Lepidoptera; family Lycaenidae; genus Cyclargus; species Cyclargus thomasi. The sequence continues at coordinate 28,829 of JAOTAV010041562.1, forward strand.
AAATACAGCGAATATTATAAGCTCATTGTAAGCATATACGTCGAGTTTGAAAAAATACTAGATATGCATCTACCAAGAAATCCAATACATTTTAAACTATTTACAATAAAGAACATATTTTTTTAAACACTTCGGTCCTCGGTGTTTTTGTATAATTATTAGAGAAGTTGTGGATCTAAGTAATTTGTAAAAATCGCGCTGTGCAAACCCAGCCGACTGATCGCGATTTACCTGGAATTGACATATTCCGACCATATAACGTAGGTCCGTCAACTGGCCACGAATCGATTTTATCGATAGTACATTGATGTAGAGAATTACTATGGAAACTAATTAAACGGAATTTAAATACAATGTCACTTAGTTATACTTAATAAAAGGACTCTATTTCTTTAGCATTTCCCCCCCTTTTCCACCCTGTCTCCATCCTACTATTATTTTTAACCCGATTTTTTACGTATTAGATACAACAACAACGTTTAACAAAATTCTCGATTTTTTATTCGAAAATCACAAATGATTGTACTCTTAGATTTATAAATATGCTAAGCTGAAATAAATTTGATTCTACGTACGCAATTTCCCTCCGCTTGTTTGGCGAACAAAATCGACAAGTAATTTCATTTTGCGTCGTTAAAATCGAGCATATTCCGATTGCCGCTGCCATCTGCAAGTTTAATGAATGCTCTATTCAGCCACATAAATTGAAAGTCACCGAAAAGTGTCCATTAAACGAATCGAAGAACCGTCTTCAAATTAACTCGGGCAAAAGTTTACCCTCAAAATAATTAAGGATCCACCGCAATTATCACCGCAAAATCAAACTTTCCTTTGATCGTGGCTTAAAAAGTACGCACGTTAATATAGTCCTTGTCTTTCGGTGATAATGCCTAAAGTCGGGTGCGTGTTTCGCAATATTTAAATAGGCGCGCGGCCATCGAAGTTTTGCTACCTTTTTGTCAAATCACCGGGGACTCCCCCGATAATTATAATTATTTATCAATTGTGACCAAAGTTATTATAAGTCGGTAATTGCTACTCTCGTAAGTATCATTTAAATGAATAATGCGAGGATTTCAAAAGATTTCGAGTCGCCGCTTTTTGAGAGCGGACAGGATTGTGAAGGGAAAGAGACTGATTTTAATTTTTCAGCTCCTCATTGCGAAGTTAAATTATTTCGCATGAGGGATTGCTTAAGATTATTATGAGCGGCGGCTCTGAAACTCCAGCGGCCTGCCCCTGCTGATGTAAAGGCAATAAGATGTGATTTATTGCTGTACTTAAAATGTTTTAAATTTGATCAACAATAAAATGGCTTAAAGAGTTCCAAATTTGATAAAACTGATGTGCCTTCCGCTTCTAAATAATATGCCTAAATAAGATGTAACTTTTTTCTTTAAGAAATTTTTTGTCATTAAGATATAACCTGGAGCGTTAGCCACGATCCAAATGTTTGCGCTTCTTTGCAGAATCGCCAAACAAAATGAATGGAAATGACATAAGGCGTAACGAACGCTTGTGTCAAACCCATAAATTTTGGTCGGCATTTCTACCAAGAAGTGAAACGTTTAGGTTGGCTAAGACCCCTAATCACCTATCGTCCTGAGTCTACAAAAATCCACCTTCAATATAAAATAAGGTCGGGAATGATTGATACAGTTATATCAAATATGTTCTTAAAGTAAGTTACCACATTTCAAATACTGTGCAGTCTGGGATAGCATTAATTACACTGGATAGATTTAATTACACAGACGACCCAAGCGCCAAGCACGTATGGCATCTCGCTACAGCCAAAGAGATATAAACTGGTCAATACGTCTGGAAGGGTCGCCTGACAAAGAATAACATTGTCAACGATATAAAATGAATGCATCCACTTTTGTTGTGTTGACAAGTCATCAATCATCGTAGTAAAGAGTTCGGTATGCACTCTATGCTATGCCGTGAAATGAAGCTGTCGCCGCGAGATCCTCGCTGATCTATCAATCACGGTCTGCGTGACTTCGTCAAATCTTATCAGAAAGGGTCACCGAAGCGCGTAATAGCTATTTACCTGTGCAACTGTGTTCGAAGGATTATCTTTTTCGATTTTGATTCTTTTTGTCGTATAAAAGACGGATTATTAAGGGTGGATACCCTATCGGATACGTTATTTTTACGGTTCTTTAATATCTTTGATATCTTTACCGCGGATTTGTCTATTTGTAGGATGTGAATGATATTTTTATCATAGAGACGTAAAAAAATTAAATCTGAGAGATTTTTAAAACAAATAACACTAAAATTAATAAATAATAGTAATCGCCGGTTACCTCCTTCGTTAAAAACAATCAATTTCTCCAAAATAATATCGCCATCATCACATCTGACCTCTTATTTTCCTTTACCACGAGTCCAAAATATATCGAGATCTTTCCTAATCCTTTATCCGGCTCATTATAAATGCTGGCCTTTAAATATTTACCAACATATCGCGTTTATCAGGCCCAAGCCCCGTTTAGATTACACACTAATTCTTGTCACATATAAAATGCTGTAAAGTTATCAGCAAGACTCGGGCTGCGGACACAATATAATTATACACGGTAGAGCAGCTTTGTATGTGTCTATTATATTTTGTGTATCTTTCTATTGTGTTTTCAATGAATACGTGAGCTTGACTTCGTAAGTACAAATCAATGCAGTAAGGCTAAATTAGATGAACGTATTCTGTTAGCGATATTTCGGTTAGCAGAAATTCCGCTTAATACAGTTTAATGGAAAATCAATAAAAATGACTAAATTCACACCAGTATGTACTTGTGAATCGTAATTTTTGTTAAAAATATAATTCTGTCAGAAACTTATGCTTGTGTGTTTTAGCCATAACGTTAAACTAATGTACAGCAATTTTAAATAAAGAGAGAAAGAAGATTATCTGGACCTTAAGAAGTCGACCACGTTGTTCTACTAGATAAAATGTATATTACGGGTCTCACAACAAGCGCAGTAATGGGTCCCCGGAGACCTTTCCTTTAATGGCCACTCGTAAATTGGACGAAAATAATTAAAATCGCGCGTCCACACACTCGCAGACCAAAACACGGCCGTTACGACGATATAAAAGGGTTTTCCCGGTCGATAAATAAAGGTCCATTTAAATAAATTAATTACTCTCAAAGTGCTAGTTTTAAATATTTAAAATTGCCACCACGCCAGGCAGAAGTTTTGGATCTGTATTTTATTGTGCGTGCTAAAAAACAAAGAAAGTATTAAAGTTAGTTATTAAAGTTAAAGTTATTAAAAAAAACAGAAAAAGGTATTAAAACAAAAACTATAATTATGAAAAAGTTACATAAACCTTTCTTTTACGTAATTTTTCCGCTTTCTTAAAATATATTCACTATTTCTTTGACTATATTGTAATGAATCGTTAAAAATAATTTAATTTCGTGCAAAGATTTCTCAAGGTGGTCCCTCATCAACGTTCGATTCAGGCGTAGATTCTAAACCGCAAATCGAGAACCTTTTCGTGATGAAATGGGCATATTATAATTTTCTCAAGTGATTGAGGTTAGAGACTTGAAAGACAAAATATTTTAATTGCTAGTCATTTATTACATAAATTGGCTTTAGGTAGATATTAAAAATAAAAACTAAGAAATTAACCAAATTATAATGCTTAAGATTGGCGGTATGGTTCTTTAAATCGGTGTCAAATTCCTGTGATTGAAAAAACAACCTGAGATTGCCAATCACAAAGTGACTACACAACACTTGTTGTCAATGGAAATGACAATTTTTTTATGAAAGGTTAATGTACGTTACCACCAATCTTAAGCAAATTCATAATAGACCGTTAGAATACTTAATTCCAATTTTGAATGGCATTTTTAAGAGCTTTGCATCTACCCTTTATATTGCATTAGTATAGATAAAATCGACATTTAAATGTTAAATTTACTTAAAAACCTAATGAATATATTTAGAATAGATTAAAATTCAATATGTACTAGCAAATCTGTGGGTTATTAATTCCTACGGCATAGATATGGATTAAGCAGTTAAGATACGATTAAACGTTGCATGATTGGTAAAAGTGATTACATTTGCCATTTATAAGACGATTACTCGCACATTCGATACTGCACGATTTATTGCTGGGGTAATTCATGAGATCTACACAGATCTCTGCCCTGATTCTAATGTGTTCGAACATTGATAGAAAATGCGATATCGTTGCGATATTTATTCTAATCTAGTGATCTAACCAGCGCTGGATTGCTTTTAGAATAATGTGAACGAGTGGACTATTATGCACTTACTTCTATATCCCGGTATATTTCAATACCTACCTACTTTTGTTGAAAAAATTGTTTTTTGTTGTTTAAGTTAAAAAAATAGCGTTTGTTTGACATAAAATAAGTCAAACAATATTGCTGTTGTTGCTGTTTTAAGATAGCTTTTTAACATCAAAAGTCAGTATCGACCACAGTTCACAATATCATACAGCAAAATAATATGCTCTGAGAGCTTACTTTAAACGTACAATTATGTTCGTTTAAACTAAGCTACATTAATACATTATTAATACTTGATATTAATAGCAAATCAAAATAGAAGAATACGGGTACGGATTGTAAAATATTGGCGAAAGCAATCCCACTTAACTAAATTAAACCTATCGTAGGCAAATCGACAAACCTTTTACCTTTAACGAGCACTTAAATTATAGTTTGGTTTTGGGATTTATACACTACTTGTTATTAACAATCTTAGTAATAAAATAAATAAAAAAGAAATCCAAGAATTGGTGATTAAGCGTTAACGCAATTTCCGCAAAAACTAATAGGAAAAGAGGAAGGTAATGATTTTAACAACTCATCTAATTTATTATACAACAGAATAAAATAACTATTCCTACAAGTAGCTACATAAATTTTGCACAGAAAGCATTGGCTAATTTTCGCTTTTTTCATTTTAGCGTTGCGCTATAATTCAATAGAGAACATAAATTCTCCAGTACTTTTCGACCGTACCTACAATAAAGGGATATTAATTTGTTTTTCTTACAATGGGACGTCTAGACAATCGCGTATAATTCAAGTTTCACTTAGTTTTACAAACGCTAATGGCCAAAAACGACGTTTTATGTATAACAGTGTATATTTATCATGCCCAAGGTGACCTTTGTTTGATTTTATACAGAATTTCGTCAACTTCTTAAGCAAGTGATAATTATTCGGCGAGCGAAGCGAGCTCTCTATATCTCACTACTAGTACGTGTTTGACGAACACTTTAAGAAACAACAAAACACTATAAGAGCTTTAGGTTTGGGTTTTTGTATAGACACTTATGTAGATGTGTAAATGTGTTTCAAAATAAAAAAGTAATAATATTATCGATAATATCAATAAACAAACAACTACCGCCACCTATGATTTGAAATGTGTAATTGTAAGGATCAGCAAAACGAACTGAGTATGAATGTACATGTAACCACAACAACACAAGAACACAAAGTATTCGGTGACAGTGACAGTCACTATCATACTTTGTAACATCCAATGTCACAGATTTTTCAAAATCTCGCGAGCTCTCATTAAGCTGCGTTTATCGCTAGTTATAAATAAATTTATTTTATACAAAATAAATAAATATAAAATGCAAATGAGAGAAGTAAAGAAATCAAACAACAAGAAACTTTCGTTGATCCAAATTATTTATAAAAAAATTATATGCCACTAAAAATTAAAAAAAATAATAATAAAAACTAATACAAAAGATTTTATATGCCAATATAAAATCTTGGTGACAACGATACAAAGGCACCCTAAAATAGCATACGGAATCAATAAAGAGGTTTTAACGGAACCCAAAAATACCACCAGCCATCTGGGATGCATGAAATGAAAAAAGTTAACCCTACCCCGCCGACGTGTTACGTTATACCCCACCATGTTTGTTTTGTGTAAAATTTTTCAGCACAACTTAATTAAAAGTGCAATTAATGAAGCGTAAATATATACTGAGTGACCATTATTTTGGGACGTGTTTTTCTCGGAACGTGTTTATTAATACAAATTGTATACTATGTAATAACTTTTCATTTGTAATAGTGTTTTATGTTACATTCTACTGGCTATTATTATTTGGACTTTTTAGACTGTACACTTTGCTTTTGCAAACAATTTAATCAAATAGGTTTATATTATGTTGTTAAGTATACTCCTATGTACGCAGTTCAAATATATCATATAAATACAGAACTTTAGAAAGGTATTGTTTTTGGTAAAATTTAAATTATTTTTATGAATAAAAAGATGAACTGTAAAACTCCTAAAAATTTATAAACAGCCGGCATTCAAACATCAAATTTCTATTTTAAGAAATCTGTACATTTTACTAACTAATCGTGACAATATTTTATGTAACTTTCACGACAGCGACGAGACCTTCAGGATTGATAATATTTTATTATTCATTAATATTTAATTACTTTATTAGAGTTCCTACAGTGATTGTTTTTTCGCTAATATTTCGATGCGATTAACATAAAAAACTTAATTCACAAGTATATCGGATTCAAAAATTAGAAAAGAAAACTTTTTTATGTTCGAATATGTATTATGTTTTTATGTTTTGACTATGAATACGTACATATAAGCGTATCGAACAGGTCAAAAAAGTACTATTTTATTTTTTTTGACCTGCTCGATACGCTTATACGTATAAAAATATTATTTATATAATTACAGAAAAAGTATAAGCATTTGTTATACCAATAGAAATAAAGTAAATCACGTTATAAAGTTGACGTAAAGAAAAGAAAAACAAACAAATGAATAAACAAACAATTTTTTACATTTATAATATTAGTATATACAATCATTTGTCCTGAAATATATGCATTTAGGAATCAACGTGCAGCCTAAACCACCGATCGTAGAAAAATGAAATTTAGAGGGAGAACACTCCGTAAGATTAATAAATTCGTCTACTAAGGAGGTAAAAAGGGGGAATAAAGTTAATATGGGAGAACGCGATTCCGTGGTCCGATCTGATCCAAATTTTGCCAAAACAATGTTTGATACATTTCATTGAAGGTAGAATATCCATACTAATATTATAAATTCAAAAGTGTGTCTATCTATCTGTTACCTCTTTATGCCAAACCATTGAACCGAATTTGCCTAAATTTGATATGAACATACATACTTTGAATTCCGGGGAAGGATATAGGATATAATTTGTACGGAATTACGGGCATTAACTAGTATCAAATATTTTTTTAAAAATATATGTTTGATGTTACCGGCAGCGTCCTAAAACCAGTAAACAAAGCGATACATTGTATTACGTAAATGTAGAGTCTGGTTTTATTGCAGTTTTTAGGATGGCTTCACGATACCCAGGTTGTAATATTTTATCTGTAACCGGTTGGCTAGTTTTATTACTTAAGTTTAGGGTGGTTTAAGAGGGCGACAGTTAAGTGCTTCGAGATATACGTGTCAGTGTTGCGCTTACGAGACGATGGTGTTATGTTACGAAATAAAAAAAGACTACTATCAGATAAAGTTGTTGATATAATTTATATTACAAATGTAAAACTTAAAAAGTAGAAATAAGTAGATGAATATAAAATTCTAATTTAAATAATTAATAATAATATTAAAAAATAAGAATAACCTTAAGAACATTACACAACCATCTTCAAAACAAATTATAATAAAAAGTCACAAACTATAAAGCAACTTAAAAAACTTTCCTATTTAGAACAGTGAAAAGATGAAGATAAAGTGACCATTCAGGTTATGACAGCGACATTGGCTCTGTCCCTGGTGTTCCGTGACCAACTACCCGCTAAAACAGAAACATACAAAGAATTAAAAAAAATTTAAGTTTCACAAAACTCCTTTGTAGTTAACTGTCGAAAATTTACCAGATATTATGTGGCTATACGATTTATTACCTCTATGATGAGGAGAAACAGCTAAGTGGTTGCGGCTACGACGTAGAACCAGCTACGGCGTAGCCAGCTGTATCTTAAAATAATTATATCGCAAAAATATTTCAAACGAAATAGTACAACGACACTACAGACTATAACCATTTATTTACAGTAATAATAAAAAGTAACGATCAAACATTAACAAAGCATATAACATAATTTGCAACATTACCCGTCTAAATTACTATATTCCATTAACATGTTGTTTAATCACATTCCAACACATTTAATAATGAATAATGCAAGCACAGTAACCATGAACTATTAGAGCCAGCTCCTAACCACAAAATATGTTGGTGCGGTTATAATCATTAATATTCGTCGTTAAAACAGGAGTTTCATAGCGGTTTTACGTCTTATTAAAGGGTTGTAAAATTTTATGTGGCTATAGTCGGCGAGACTTGTTTAATTAAAAACGCTTCGTGAATAATCATGATGCATAAACGGTCCCTTCAGGTCCATCGAAATTTCGAATGTTTGATTACCGAAGAATGCTTTATTGTTTTTAATAACGAATGAATATCGCAGTGATGAAAATGAAATGACAAATCGAATGCAATGTCTCTCTCTTCATTTTATAAATAAACTACGGAATATTTGTGAATTGGGATTAACTTCATATCTATTGATTATTGTTTTGTAACCTTCCTTAAAAAGTCTTATCTAAATCTATTTCACTATCCAATGTGAAGTCAAAATTAAAAAAAAAAATACCTTAAAACGACAGTTTATTTAATTTCACGTCAAAAACACCAAGAATAATTTTCGTTTCCGTCCACTCGCACTCTCGAGGGCCGTTACGGAATTAAATAATTTGGCACCAAAACAGTTTAATTCCTACGTTTAAGCGTTTGTGAAAGTAAAGAGTTGTTCATTATGACTAAACAGTGGCTGGCGACTTGAGCACGTACGAGATTTGCGAACAGCTGTCGGCTTTAAAATGCCAGCTGTAGGGATGGAAATTTGGGAACTTTGGTTATGTTAACACTACAATATGACGTGTTTTGGTCTAGGATGACAATGACGCATTTGAAATCGATTGTTTAATATTGCATCAATTTATAATCTACACATATATATAAATGTTGCAATTTATAATGTATATTTAATATTTGTTTAGTGCAGTGAAAGATTATATTTGTATAAGTCACGCAATTAATTTATAAAACGTACATCTATAAAAATGTGACAATATGCACTTCATCCCTTTAATTCTTCATTTGATATTAAAAATAGTTAATGTTAGGCAAACGAAATAAAAAAATATGAAACTTCGATATCGGATATCGTTTTATCATCACAACCCTAGAAAATAAATTTTTAAAACACCATTTAAGCATTAAAGAAAGCTAAATATATCTCTTTAAGTGCTCTTCGTTTTAACTCTACTTTTATTTCAACTTATATTTTTATTTTTAAAGAACTTGACATAAAAGTATTTGAGCTCTTAAAAAGACTTGTGATTTTGTAGGGACTATAACATTGAAACGAAACACGCTCGTATACAACGCTTACATGTTGAAATACATTAAAAAGTTGCTTTTTAACTTGTATCATATAAAGCACTATGGTGTAATAGTACAAATAGCGCAACATTTCTACATCAGCGATGCGGACGACGTATCCGCATCTCATGCTGAATGGGAACCAATTTGGTATCTCGATGTGTATTCATGTTGTTATTGTTCACTGTGTAATTACCAAATAAATTTATTTTCTTCTTTCTTCTTTCTATCGAAGTTTTTTTTAGTGCTATATATATTATGATATGAAACAATTTCCCTAACAGCCGTCATCACCCGATGAAGCATTAAAAAAAATCCTTTCAAAAAAATCCAAAAAACTTTCTTTGTGGCCACTACGGTTAGTTACACACAGTATGTTTTTAAAATGATATTTAGAGGGCAAGCGAGCAGATGGACTAGCTGATGGAAAGCAACTGTCGTCGCACAGGAACACTCGTGACATCTGAAGATTAGCAAGTGCGTTACCGGCCTTTATGAAGGAATATAAAATGGGAATAGGGATACGAGATTAGGGAACTTGGCCACCGGTAAATCCAATCAATAAACGAAACAGCACAATGCTGTTTCTCGCCAGTTTTCTGTGAGGCCATGGTATCACTCCGGTTTAGCTGGCCCATTCGTGCCGAAGCATGGCTCTCCAACGGCAATGAGCATCCGTATGATGTAATTGAGATCGTAAAATGTCTCATTGATACACGCTTCCACCGGAGTTCGAACCTGCACCCTCTCGGGTGCCAAGAAAAGGTCTTACCTACTAGGCCACGGACGCTCTAGATGTCACTAAGATATAAGTAGTAATATTGAGTTACTACCCCTATCTCAGTGACATCTTCTCTTCATCCCTGGATGTTTTATATGGCTATCTTTAAAGATGTGTATTAAACGTGCCCTTTAAAATTACTTACCGAAATTAAAACCGTAAATCATTGTGGGCGTTTCTTGAACGCGCTCACTGCTGCGGATACTACACCGTGAAGTATCTTTTGATGGTCATAAAACAACCCTAATGCTCGTCCGATTCGCCCTAGCCCACCTCTTCTTTTATGTCCTTTTCCATCTTAACCCCAATAATAAAATGCGGTTGTAAATAGATAATAAGGGAGGAATAGCAGACGCTATTAACGGCGCCATCACAGCGGTATCACTAATCGACCTATCGCACGATTTTAACGGCATTTTTATTATCCAGTGTTGCCAATATTCAGATCGTTTGGAACATGCTAATCAGTAGTTCTGGATTTACATGACACTTTGAAAATCCCATCCATAAAGCTTTAATGGCGTCTACCCTGTTGCATTATTGAGCCCATAAAATTGGGTTCTAGATGGTTCCTTGACATAAATTTTCCACAAGTAGATCAATGACTAATAAGAGGAAAAGGTTGATACTTCTACGCGCAGGTTAACAATTGGTTACTAGAAACGAATAAGTGTTATTGAAAATATGTTCACAAAGAAAAATAATACAATTAAAATTGCACAGAAAGTTTATGAAAAAAGGAGAAAATACAATGTTTTCCTTACTTAAGAAGCCGCTGCAATGAGTAAGTAACAAAAAAGGAAAATCTTAAATGACCAAACCATATTTGCCGTGAACAGAATCAGCACACGCTCCCACATTGTTTTCACAGATTTGTCCGCAGACTCCAGACCCCGTCCCTATTCCTTATAGATTGCATTACAATTAATTTAGCGAGATCTAATAATGTGGAAAAAATAGTGTCCCCCATTACAATGCAAGAGTCGTCCACGTAATCGAGTTAGCTCGTCCGGCGCTGATCATTACAGACCCGTACATGACGATGTGGGCGGATGGAGATATAAAATATCACTGGAAAGAACACACAATAAGAGGTTATCATTTACGCTTACAACACTTAGGCCGAAATTTGTTTATCGCTCGAAAAGCGTACATTCTCCCGGAATAACGAGTATCCCAAGTCTTTCCCCGGTACTCAAAGTATCTCCAGACAGATAGACAGACACAATAATAATATTAGTACAGAAGTAGAGATATTGGTTGTGTCCACTTTGTTGCGCTTTTAAAAATAGATAATAGGTGACTCGCAGACCTAGTAAATACAAAATTTGGGAAAAGTTGGTATAGCCGTTTCGCAGATGTAAAATAACTTACATTTTAAGCTAACGTTTAACTTCTCTTTGGAAGAAAAAACCTCCTAATCTGCATTGTGTATCATCGAGAAAGTTGATTTATAGACTGATGGCAATTTCACGTATTTTGTTCAGTTTGTATCAATAATAAAAAATAAACTCTTCGGGTCCACCTAATCTGAGTTAGTGAGTATTTCCAATTAAAGTCCATTTACAGCTCGTATTTTGAATGTCATTTCTAGTATTACTATTGTATATCTTCGTCAAATAGCTTCCCGACATGATGCGTCAGCAATTTTCACAAGCACGAGATAATTTCGATCGTCTCGGAGCCACCGGTCCGTGTGATGTTGGAACGATGACCAGAATTCTTTGTACAGGCTAAATGGAAATGTTATGTGACTTAATGTTGATCAGCAGTTAATTCTGTAACTACAGATTGATACAAAATGTCGTGGCGAAATCTATTCCTGGGATTCAGTGTCACTTATAGAAAATAGTTAGTTTAAAAAAAGAAATTTATTTTTTATATTTTTTTTATTCAAATGTCTCTACAAAATCAGCAGCATTGTTACCGTCGCATTAAGTAGTAACAGGGGATAAGGTAAGCGCGGGGCAGGATAAGCGCTTGCGCCGGACGTGGTGACTATGATGTTTGGAGTTTTTGGGAAATTTTGAAAACTATCTTTTTTTTATTAGAGTAAATCGGAAAAATGCAAAATATATTTCTTTAATTTTATTTATAAAATACTTAATTTAAATTTTGCCATGACACTTTGTAACACATTGTATATTTTGCCCGCATTATGTTGCTCTGTAGTCGTACTGGATCTTCAGATACTAGATATTATCACGTGACCAAACGAATGTGATGTTCATTAAAATAATATTATTGCTATTGAAATCGCTTCTGCGTAAAGAAATATCACAACAATTTCATTTAAATACACCTCTGTGGCTCAGTTGGTAAGCGCGTTGGTTAAGCTACCAACGCGCTTACCAACTGAGCCGGTGGCCGCGGGTTCAAATTCCGACGACGAAGCAAAAAGCTTTTCAATGTTCCTGGGACTTGGATGTGTATTAAATATGTGTATCATATAAAACAAATCTCGTAACACAAGTCCCGCGGGTACTTACCACGGGACCAGACTGACGTAGTGTGAAGCGTCCATAGATAAAAAAAAATACAGTAAAAAGTTACTTGCGAAATATTTGGAGTACAAATGAGTGGCACGACGATAGAGCATACATGTATGAAAAACTAGTATCTTGCGGCTTCGCTCGCATCGATTTTTATACGAAAATTATCCTCTATTTTTCCCCCTTTGGGAATAATCAAAATCATTTCTTATAAGACTCCTTATAAAATCTACCTGCCTACTACTTTAAACCCGATCCGTCCGTTTGGGTGGTTTGAGTGATTCCTTAATAGATCACTATATCAGGCAGCCCTTGCATCTTACATATTTAGATATCACATAACATATTTAATAGAATTAGGCGTTACTTTGCGGAAATTCATAGCTTTGAGTTTAGTAAATTAAGATTTTTAGCAACATTCCGCGAAAATTAACCTCAATCTGTAAGTAAAAATGCGGGTCTTAACCCGCATTTTTACTTACAGATTGGTATGGTTCTTAAACCTCGACGCGCGTTTCGCCTCAACACCGGGGCATCCTCGGGATGTGGACTCTACGAACAACGTCCGTTAACGGACATTGTTCGTAGAGCTTCTCAACCCGCTAAAGGAAGGAATATTTCTAAAAATCTTAATTTACTAAACTTATTACATAACAGCTAACAAAAATAGTAGAGCCAATTAATATTTTCGAAATCACTAAAGTATTTCCGGCTCATGGATACACTGGATGGCAGAATGGCAGCGATATAAATGTAACGTCGATCCGCGACCATTTGTCGACGTCTCGTCGTTAGCTTGAGGAGGGGACACACTGCTACTGATTACTGCTTTAGAAATATACCTATATTGCAATCTTCGATCAAATATTAATAAGATGCACAGATCCCTTCAAAATTTAATAAAATAATGGCATCAAGACTATCTGTCACAAAACAACTTAAATCAAAATCAAGTGTATTGAAAAATAAAACTAAACTTAATGAGGTAAAGCTCACAATCGTACATAAGTTAAAATCTCGGTCTCGGAGCGACTAGAGGCGGAATAGTGCTTAAGCGAGATTTTGCCGGTACATTTTTAGACGGCAACTGAGAATCTTTATAATATTTGATCGAAGAATGCAGTTTATTGTTATAAGAGATTATAAACTGATGAGATATAGCCGATTAGGAATAGGCCCGTGTGTAAAGTCAACTTAAATAGAGTGTATTTTGTTACAATTTCAGGGAATTAAAAACGCTCTTCGGTACCATTGTTAGACGGCCCCTAGATGATAAATTTTATTGACAATTTCAGATAATGCACAATATGATTAATTATTTATGGTTAATATTGGGGATTGCTCAATGATTTAATTACGTTTCGAATAAAAAATAATTTCATTTCATTTCATTGAAGTAAAGTTTGGGCGAGTTTCATTTTTAAAGCACCATATTTTTATATTGTTTCGTGTTAGATCAGTAATGCTCAATAATTTTTGTATTACTGATTAGTACACGGGATCAATACTATTCTCCGGCTAACGTCATAACATCGAGCAGTTCGCATTATTTGGCAATGTAATTGATCGTTTTGATTCAAAGCAAAAAAAGAACAATATATTTTACACAATAAAATGTATTGTTCAATGATATTGAAGGCTTTACAGATTGATCTAAAACTTTCACTGCTTATTATGTGTCTTAGAAAGATGCATAGTAACAAACATTAAAATGTTTCTATTAGAATAAAGATACTTCTATTGTTTAAATATAAACAAAACATTCGTTTCTTCCGTCCGTGTATCTTAACAAGTATAAGAAGGGGGAGTAAGACAAAAACTTAATGACAAGTGGACAATGACGGAGATTTGAAACGGTTGTCGTGGAGACTGGCGCATTCCGGAGGGGCATGTTGACGGGAACACAAAATGGCTTATTAATTTGTCTTGTGACAAATCACCGCTGGCGTGTGGCACTTAGCGATAAAAGTTTTCGAATCACGACGCAGTCATTGACGTGGCCATTTGTCGAAATCGTACGAAACAAAATTTATTTGAGGGTAGCCACTCTCTCTAAAAACAAGTGTAGGAAAGCAGTTCTTATAAAGCGCTCAACGACAAAGATACGATTATATTCAGTGCGAGTAGAAAATCATAATGCAAGAAGGCGTCATAGGGAATATGAATGATTTTTTATTATTTCTTTAAGAAAATAACAACACAAGCCTTCAAAGTAGTCAGTTAGAAAGAGAGATCCGATATTGATTGTGACGTCAAAGTAAGCTGCATACAAAGTTCATACAAAATTACGTTTCGAGAAAAAGAGA
>JAOTAV010041563.1:0-17884 GCA_026546445.1 Cyclargus thomasi
GGATGTTTGGGATTCCAAATATGAGGTCTTCTCTCAATAAATTTAACCAGCTTTAGGTTCATCTTTTCGGTCCAAAATACTTTCTCTTTGGCAAAATCGGAAATCATAATTTGCAAGACAAATAAGATAAATATTTCTACAATTATTTATATAACTATATTTTAGTGTTTATTTCCACGTTTATTTACATTTATGTATTTACAAATAAGTTTTGTTTACATGGACTCTCCTTCTTATTCTTCTTTTATTTTTTTTTTTATTTATATAACTCGTTGGCTATAACCATGGCCAATGTCAAGTACAGGCGGGAAACCAATATTTTTGTTCCAATAATTTTAGCAATGTTACATAAGTTTCGTCAAATGTAAAGTCTAGTCAAAGTAAAGATATTTAATATTCGATATTCTACCGTTATCACATATTAAACATCAAAATAACACAAGTTTAACAAAAAAATACAAAACTCACAAAGTCATTCTCTGAAATCCCCGCCAAAAATCCCCTTTCTTCTGCTTCTAAATTTTTAGTTCTCCATACGAATTCGTCAATGTCACAGACATTTTTGTTTATAATATTTAATTACGATTTTGCTTCCAATTTTTGAATAAATTAAACTATGCATTTTTGATCTTTAACATATGCATAGTTTCTTAAACCACTTGTGCCTCAGTGCGCGTGCTATTGTTCAGAAAATATTAATAATATTGACACATGGTAATGTCAAATAAATTCCTTTTTTTGGTGCGTTCCGTATCTCAAGTAGCATACTGGCAGACAGTAGAACTAATAAGAATTGATTCGGAATAGAAATAAGAAACGCTGGGGCCTGCGACGTAAAATTTTCTTTTTCAGACTCTTTCGCCGTTTGTCCACTCACCGGATAAAATTTTGTGGTCTAGGTTATAAGATTATTTTCTAGCGACATTGCGCTATTGTCAATGTCGTCGCCGTCATTAAAGACGTAGAGGAAAATAAAACCTGCTGTTTCGTTATAAAGTAGCATTTTATCCAGCCGAAATAATCTCGTTCTCGGTTTACGGTGTTAGTGTACAAACAGCCTTTTTCGAGCTTCTTATTTCTATCAAACTAGAACTAATTTAGGAACATATTTAAGAACGCTTGCTAAGTTTTTAAACTTTTGAAATTGTAACAAAACAAAATTAACTATTAAAAGCAAGGCAAATGGTTTTAAACAGTTTCTTGCGTACCTACAAGTCTATTTGGCGTAAAATTTATGATAAGAATGGTATATTTCGCTATAAATTAAAAGATACTGAAGAAAGAATTTTAAATGAGAAATATTTGCTTACTGTAAGTTCGTTTATATTGTTTTTCCGATTTCATTTTGACATACAAACAAGTAACAATATAACTTACTTTAAATACTTTTTAACCGACTTCCAAAAACGAGGAGGTTATAATAGCAATACTTGTGTAAATATAATAAACTTATAAAAATATTTTAAGTTGTAATATAATATTATTCAAATGATTACAAAAAAAACTTGCTTTTTTGTACTTTTTGATTTATTCGATCTTAAAATAGCATAAATTTTACGCGTATTTTATATTTTGTTGTAGTATAATGCTGAAAGAGGCTGCAACAGACGACAGCCACAAGAAATAAATAACATTTGCCAGCCATTCAATGAGAACAAATTTAACTTTAATAAAGTAGGTCCAGAGGAAATTATGTTTACATTTGGTGGTGAACAATATGGTAATAAGAATAATTATCCCCTATAATATTACTCTAATAATATATATTGTAACGATTGAAGAATACTAAGTTAATACATGCTATTTTTACTTTATAAAATACACTTCAATTCTCGTACCTGATTAATAATTTTTACCATAATATTATTTATACCATTTTAGGCGATCAGCATTTGGTTCTAGTGAATGTCAGCCCAATAGCTGAATATCACACCTTGCTTTGCCCCTTAGTCAATAAGTGTTTGCCTCAGGTTGTCACCGAGGGAAGCCTAAAATTAGTGTTTGAAATAATGCTTGCTTCTTTGGACCGGTGAGTGTAGGCAAGTTTCTTACTTTTCTGAACAACCTGCTAACTTATTTTAAAATTATTTTTATAAAAACTGTGTCTCATCAGTATTTTTTTACAGGGATTTAAGAGTAGCTTTCAACAGCCTATGTGCATTTGCTTCAGTAAATCATTTACACTATCATTTGCTCGTTGTCAAACAAAATTTACCTATTGAAAAGTTGGTAAGCTAAATTTTGAGTTTTTAACATTTTTAATCTGTATAGTCCTTACATACTTTCCTAACTTTTTATAGAAATGCAAGCAATTAAGAGGTCCTCTGTACATACTTGATGACTCATACCCAGCTTCTGGCTTCTGTTTTGAAGTGACATCTCCAGATATCCACAAGGAAATATACAAATTAATTCAGATGTTCTTGCAAAAATCAATAGCGCATAACATCTTCATTACTAAAGGTGATTCATTTGATGGCAATAATGAAATAATCAGATGTATAGTGTATCCAAGAAAAAGTAGCTCGGGTATAAAACAATTGCATAATTTCAATGTGGCCGCCTTAGAGCTTAGTGGCTGGATAACTGTTTATGGTAAGCTTTTGTAGTTAATTAAATAATAAAATCCTTGTAAGATAATTAAAACCATCAATACAGACACTATATAGAGTTCTTACTCTTTACTAACTTATGTTGTAAAGACCTGTAAATGTGTAAAATAAAAGGTGAAAAGTAAAAAACATACTAAGATTTAACACTAGCTTGCCCTGAATTTAATAAAATTCTGGGTTAAGCTAGATTCTAGAACGACAAATATAAAATCCATAAAAGATTTTTAGGGAGTACTTTTGGTTAATGAAGTTCTCTTATTATATTTCTTATTTCAGATAAGAATACATATGTAAATCTTAAAGAAGAAGACATTGATATTGAGTTAAGAAAATGGAAATACGAAGCATTTGAAGAATTATGTGAACAAGTTAAGATCCTGTTTTAAACAGTGTATGTAAAAGGTACAAATAAATCATCTATTTATTAATTTCTCCCTTTATTTTAACAACAAAAGAAGATGACGCAAATTGCAAATCGCAAATGAAGTCTTAACATTCTCAATTATGGATAAGATATCGCATTATCAAGTAAAAAATATATTTCAAATAGATAATGGAACAAAAATCCAATTTTTATGTTATTTACTGCTTTGTAGTGAGTCGCTCATGTATCGATTTTAAGTTCAAAGTTCAATGTTTGGATCAAATATGATTCATTCGAAAATAATGAGTCACTGTGCGTAATGCGACAATTGATATGTTTGTTTACTTTCATTAACTAGATTATAAGATAGAAGAAGCACGCGGAAATAACAGATTAAAGTATAAATATTCATTTGTCATCACCACATAGTAGCTTACCAATTGTAACATCAAGAAAATGTTTTTAATTTCGTATTATTTAACGAAAAAAATGTTTTTGCAGTTCTAAATAATATTCTACAGTTTGTTATTGTCCGTGACCTAGCGTCGGGACACATTGATAAATACGCCCCATTTAATAGCAGTCGTTCAGGCAAGCTCGACCGGCGAACTTGTGTACAATGAAGCTAACGCTTATTATAACTACTTTAGTTCTCATAACGATCTGTGAAGCCCGATACACAGAGTCGTTCACGCATAATATAGTGGATACTATTACGAATAAAACCTCTCAGTTCACCAACTACGTGAAGTCAAAGGGACGAAGCTTGAAGCAGTTTTACGTGGACAATGTGAAGAATAAGTTCACGTCCTACTTCGGCTGGCCGGGCGAGACGGAAACCATCAGCGTTGGCAGCGACGTCGAAAGAGCAAACAGGAAATTTAAAGGGTATCTGGATAAAGCTGAAGCGAATAATCAAAGCGTTTTCGATGCTATCGCGCCAGAGAAAACCGAATACGACTGCAATGACGATGATCCGACGATCCACATGACAACCCCTCAACTGATAGCGGCCAACGGGTACCATTCCGAATCCCATACCATCGTCACCGATGACGGATATATTCTCACTGTACACAGAATTCCCTACTCCAAGAAAGATAAAAGGAAGGTGGTGCCTATAAGAACAGTGCTGTGCCATCACGGTTTACTTGGAAGCTCCGTAGATTGGATCATGGCGGGGCCCGAAAAAGGGTTAGGGTACATTTTATCTGACGCTGGCTACGATGTTTGGCTCGCTAACGTCAGAGGCAACACCTACTCGAGAGCACACGTATCGCTGAATACCGATACTTTCCAATTCTGGAATTTTACCTTTCATGAAGTGGCTCAACACGACCTGCCGTCAGTTATTGACTACATAATGGATGTGAAAGGCAAAAACGCGAAAATCGACTACATCGGACATTCTATGGGAACGACCATTCTATTTGCGCTCCTGTCCACCAAGCCGGAATACAATGATATACTTAGGGCTGGATTTGCGTTAGCCCCGGTGGCCTATATGACCGACATCAGAAGCCCTATCAATCTTCTGGCAAGATACAGCAGCAATCTGGAGTATCTTTTGAAACTACTCGGTGCGAACGAGTTTTTACCGCAAAATTCTGTCTTGCGTTGGCTATCTAGACATGCCTGTGAGATTAACCACTGGGAGGAAGCTATCTGTGAAAATTCCTTGTTCGTAATCTGCGGCCATGACTCTAAGCAGTTCAACAAGACCTTATTGCCGATGATTCTAGGCCACACGCCGGCCGGTGCTTCTACGAAAACATTGGTGCACTACGCCCAAGAAATCCGTAACGCAGGTCGCTTTCAGCAGTTTGATTACGGGGTTGAGGGGAATTTGAGAGAATATGGGACTGACACACCCCCCGCTTATCCTCTGCATAAAATAACCTTACCAGTCGCTCTGTTCGGGGCTCTAAACGACTGGCTGGCGAGTGACAAAGATGTGACGGAGCTTTACGTCCAACTGGCAAACCCCATCGAACATTACATAGTACCATTGAAGGAATTTAACCACATTGACTTCTTGTACGCTATTGACGCACCCAGCCTCGTGTACGACAAGCTCCTGCAGTTGATGAGAAGAGATTTAGGGAAGTTTCGTATTTCCAGTGACCCAGTAGTTGAAAATTACCTGTAATGAAGTGACGACATTAATAATATTTATAAGTAAATTTTAAAGCTTTAATTATTTTTACGAAATAAACTAGATGATCCGGTGAGCTTAGTATCACTTCTCTCCTGTTAATAACAGTCCTATATCCGGGACTTTCATGAATATTTTAAGACCGATGTAGATACCAATAAATATTTCAAAACCATAACAATGGAAGTATGTACAACACGCGAACGTAAACGAGTTGATAAGAATAGCATGCGAAAGGACCTAACTGGAATCTCATTGGAACGGAGTTAATGAGTTTTAAATGGTTATGCACTTCTGCCTTATCCTAATGACAACCTTTGCTAGAATTCCATAAAAAACCTTTACTCAAATGCCCAATGCCCTCTCCAAATCAGGAAAATGCTCTGATTAAAAAATATCATCTGACGGGTATTACATTTTTTTGGAGACGGGAAATGCTATTGGCATCCCCGGCAGTACTGAGGGAGAACCCCTGGGGTGTGTGAGACACGCTGCGGTCGATAATATGGTAAGTAGGCCGCAGCTCTACTCACTAAAACCCGTCTGTACCCTCTATTCCGCTTGGTGCTGGACCGTTGGACCCGTCTGAGACGAAAACAGCAACTGTCTGCTATCGCACAGATCCCACGCGCCGCAATCTAATGCCGTTTACACCAGGAGAGCTACCCAAGGCACTGGGAACGGGTATTACATAGTCTATTAATTCATGTGATTATTATTTTTTATAAAAAAAATTAAATCAATTCATGTGATTATTATTTTTTATAAAAAAAATTAAATCGACTTCAAGTCACAAAAAAAATATATATCATCTATTAAGCGACCTTAGCAAAATTCTTCTCAAATTCAATGGTTTCTCGATTAAATTGTGACAATTTTTAAATCGGTACTATGTGTTAGTTGAAGATTAAGAAGTTAAACAATTTTCTGGCGCCGACTTCAACATTGAGAAAATTGAATGGAGAAATTGAATTTAAGAAAAATTTCGATAAATTATTACATGTTTTTTTGTGACTGGAGGCCGTTTTTTTCAAATTTTAGTTAATAATAATAATTTTTCTCTTTTTTTCTCATGTATCATAACTTTGAACTTATAGTAGTGCAGCAAGTTAAAAATATTGGACTTATGTGCATTTTTGATGCCTCTCAAGGTCTCATCCTACATGTTACCCTCAGTAATCAGTAAATACCTATGTATTAAGCTTGCATTCCCGCCGGGAGTATACAGGACCTGAGAGTAGAAGCCATGTCCGTTAATATCCGTGCGGTTCCGTCCACGATCCCCGTTCAATGGCGGGACATTTTGTTTAAAAAAAACCTTACAATAGCTTAAATGTTAATCTATACATATAATAAATATACAATACTAAATATTGCTTGTCGAATTTAAATTAAAAAAAAGAAATCACGTTTGAACAGTGTAAACGATAATAATAACTTCATTTAATTATTTATTATGTTATTTATTTTGAGCGCGTCTGCAGCCTAGTGGGTAAGACCTTTAGTTCGCACTCGAGAGGTACAGGTTCAAACCCCGATGGAGGCATGTAGTAATGAGACATTTTCCGATGTCAAGTACATAATACGGATGCTCATTGCCGTGGGAGAGCCATTCTTTGGCATAAATGGACTGTCTCGACCGGAGTGATACCACGGCCTCATAGAAAACTGGCGTGAAACGGCGATGTGCTGTGTTTCGTCCAGTGAGTGAGTTTACCAGTGACCCAACTTCCCTATTCCCCCTATTCCTATTCCCCCTATCCCTATTCCCCCTATCCCTATTCCCCCTATCCCTATTTCCATTCCCTATTCCCTCATGAAAAGTCCGGCGACGCCCTGCGACTCTCCAGATGTCAAGAAGAAGAAGAAGCCCTAATCTATTGTCAATTACCCATTAAAGAAACTAAAAAGTATTAAATAAAATTTATTCTTAAATTGTGCCTGTTTCAAAATTCGGTGAGGCATCAGCCTATTTCCGTACACAATCTTCATTATTTTAAAGTCGGTACCAAGTCATGATTTGTCTAAATTTAAATTTTTGACTGGTACCGACTTCAAATTTTTACCATTTCCCATCATCAGCCACATGGTGAATATGGGACCTATTCGGAAAAATATCCTATACAACAAAGAAAAAATTTTGAAAATCGGTTCACAAACGGTGGAGCTATGGTTGAACATACATAAAAAAATATATCGAAAATCGAACATATAACCCCCTCGTTTTTGGAAGTCGGTTAAAAAGGGGCGGGTGCCGATGGTATTCCACCGATTTAAAAAAAAGCTTCACTATTTTATAGTTTTAACTTTTTTACCCGACTGCGCCAGAAGGAGGGTTATGTTTTTCGAGTTTGTATGTATGTATGTATATATTTTTGTATATATAATTGATTGGCACGCTTTGCAGCCTTAACGGCTTGATGGATTTAAAAGTATGAGGCATCGTTAGATTTGTCTTGATAGTGCAAGTGACACAAAGTACATTTGAAATTCACCCATTGAGGTCGAGTAGGGTATCAAAATGAAGAGCTTTAAATAGCCATTCTAGAAATATACATAACTTGATGTTTAAAATGCTATGGCTCTTGTATTTAGATTTTTTGGTTTTGGACTTTTAGCTTGTTCAATATTATATTTATTTAAACACATTTATCATTGCATACACAACATGATAGTTCACCTTTTATTAAATCAACTTTCTTCCGCAAAATTCTGGAAATTCCAGAAAAATTTCAAGGAAAAAGGAAAATAATAATTATAATTTTTGTTACCACGCGGAAGGAGTCGTGGGCAACAGCGGGATTTTATAATACCGAGTAGAGACCACCTGCTAGAGGTGTAGGTACACTGCCACAACAACACTACACACACACATACACACTGTTTTACATATTTGTTAAGTAAAATCGGGCAAACGGTGAAGCTTAAAAAAGCTTGTAATAAAATATTTTTGACAAAGAATTTATTATTAGTATTGTAATCAGTAAGAAGACTTCTCTCCTCTATCAAAGTTAAAAATAACTCTTTAGTCCTAGAATTTTCAAAACTTTGGCTACCCTAAAGAAAAGAGATAACACACAACAGAACGTCACCCAAGGTTTTTTGTCTTCCCTTTTTTATTCTGCGTGCGGGATCCATTATAATTTAATATCCTTGGCATCGCTTAATTCACATAAAAAATTAATTCTGATATATCATTATCAATATCAAAAATTCAGTTTTGGCGGGACGTGAAAAAGTGATGTGTTTTTGTATTTCTTCGCTAATTTGTGTTGTTTTGGGTTTTAATGTGTTATAGTGGTAGAATATCAACCATTAAATATTCTTTATCATGCACAAGTGTTGGCAAGTGATACAACTTCAAGAAACGTACTTTTTTATGTATCCCTCCAAAACTCTACTAGAAATTTTAGTAAAGCGTCTACCACTTTACTGAATCTACTGACTTGACGCTTTGACTGCACTGACGATTTATTTTGACTTTGAGTAGACTTGGCAAAATATTGTAACGTTACTAAAATTAATGAAATGAAATGAAAAATGAAATGAAAATATACTTTATTGTGCACAATCAAGTACATGGAAACATTAAAAAAATAATAATAATATTTAAGCAAGAATGTACACAAAGGCGGTCTTATTACTAAGCAGCAATTTCTTCCAGACAACCTTTGGAAGAGAGGACAATTAGTTGACCAAGAAAATTGCTTTCCCGCTTTTACTTGACACTGGCCATGGTTATATAGCCGTAGCGCCATAAAAAGAAGATAAAAATAATATATCAAAAATGACGTTGACAGTACATCCAATTTAAAAACAATTTCGAGAATTTGAGAATTTTTATTTTATTTAATAATGTTGTAAATATAACGAACGTTATATTATATAAATAAGATAATGGCTATAACTAGGGGTACAGTGGCTTTAACGGCATTTCTTGGATTTTTAGGACTTACACTATATCCCATAGCGATAAGTCCTATGATAGATTCTTCTCAATATAGTAAGTTTTTCTTTTTGTAATTTAAAGTAAATAATTATTATGTATAATAAAACTTCTTTTATCCCTATTTAAAGACAAAATCCAATGAAGTAACTATCCAATGAATAATGTTTAAGATTCTTGTATATTGGTATTTACTGAAGTAGATAAATTTATTGTGTAATATCTAAAGGCTATACTTATATTTTTTTTATAGAAGAAATCCAGAAAGTAACAAGAAAGAATATTAAGCAGGAGGAGATTCAACCAGGCAGTGAGTCCAAATTACTGTTTTTTTTAGGGTTAAATGGAACCCAATTTATAATAAAGACTACAATGTCTGTCTGTTTTCAGGCTATTTCTCAGGGACGGTAATAGCTAGAGCTGAAATTTTCACAGATTATGTATATCTGTTGCCTCTATACCTACAAATACCTGCTAAAAACAAAATAAATTAAATATTGTAGGATGGCTCTCATACAAGATATGTGATTGTTAGCCAGTTTTTGGTATTTTGCTAATAAATGTCGCTAAGATGTTGTCTACATCATGCTATTGCTTGATGTATGCCTTAATTTAACTTTTGGTAACATGTTCTATAATTTTTTGCTTTCTACTATTACGAAACCCTTTGTGTGCGAGTTCAACTACCACTTAGCCTGATTTTTATCTCATCTGCAGACTGGTTAAAAAGTTTTAATTAAAGACTGACTGTAAAGGAGATGTTAAAAATATATATAGGAGACTTTGAAGTATGAACATATTTTCTAATTCATATACAAAAAAAACTAAACAATGAAAAGTACTTAATATTAATCATTATTATGATTGTATGCCAGAGGTACTTGCAATAGAGCTAGAAGGGTTTTAGTAATGAAATTTCTTTGTTACCTATGATTGTTATTGTGTTTAATACCTCTGTAAAAAATTTTCTTTTCAGATATGAAGGTGTGGTCTGACCCCTTTGGCCGTAAATGAAGTAAAAAATTTCATAATGCAGTATTTATTAGAAAACAGTTGATGAGATATTTTTAAATAAATACCAGTTATTGTTAAAAAGATTTTTATTTATAGTTGCAAATCTATGTGATCATTATTATTATCTCACCAAGCAATAATAATTATAAAAATTATATTATTGACACAATCCCCTTTTAAAAAAATATTTCTAGATTATATACATTTCAGTATATTAACATGTGTGCTACAACTAGACTCTTGTTAAATTTAAAGTAATACATACTGTAAGAATTAAAATACCAACAGCACTTAGTTTGTACCTATTACTCAAATTTTCTATGAAACGGTATATACCATTTTTAGTTATAATATAAATCCTTAAATTATTTACATGGTTATAAACAAATAATATTATTTTCATATTCCAGTTCTAGTATACATTCAAAATAATTAAAACTAATCAAATTATTATATTTATTAGATATTTAAATTGAAACAACTATTCCTACAATACATACAAAATAAAACTAGAAATTTGTGTATAACAGTATCTTACAAGTATGAGCAAATGCAATATCAAAAGTTTAGAAAAGTCACCATATATGAAAAAAAAACGTAACCAATGTTATCTGAGAGAAGGGGTTTATTGATTTAATTATAAAAAAAATATCACTATTGGTTTAGTGAACAAACCTATTTGTCTGTTAAAACTTTTTAGAATAGGTTTTCTTAGCCTTCATCAAATTTTGCAATTAAAATAATAAATTTATTGTAACATGCGTGTTGGACCCACTAAAAATTATTATTGAATTCCACAGAAGCACACAAATAAGTTGATACTTTTATCTTATGAATCCACCTTAGTCCGTAACTGCTGCAAACAACATAGTCTATTGAGTTATAAATTATTGTTTCTATGATCAAAATGTTAGTGAGGATTGTATTTTCTATATTATACTTAACATATTACATCCTGTTATAAAAAATTATACGACTATCTTATCTGTTGATATAGGTGCCAAAAAGTGATGTAATTTTAATTTGCTGTCTACAGGGTATTTAAAAAGATATGTTTAAAATGAACCATAGTTGTGCGATACTTAGAATTATTTGTCTTATGTTTAGACAGAGAACTATTTTAGTTACCTATTCTAACATGAAAACTATGAAATGATTATTTTTCTATCAAAGTATTTGAAAGCAAATAGATTTCAAATATGAAATTAAAGTATAAAGGACAAAATTCACATTCAATAAATGATTATCTGGTCGCGAATTACCAAGAAATTTAGAGATATTACTTATCAACATTGTCTAATTCCTGCGCGTTGAAACAGTTGAGGGACAAAAGCCATCACTTTTAACTGCAATTTTTCCGTAATTCGTAACTGGATTTTACATTTAAAGTGCGGACTAAAACATTCTGTTGTTTCATAATGCACGAAAATATATAAATAAATCATAATATCTAGTAAAATAACAATCATCTAGCATTGTCTAATGTACGTAAATCACAAAAAAAGTGGTTTATATTATCTGCATTATTGCCAATTTGGTATTTACAGTCTCATTTGAAATTATAAGTTTTACACAAAGTAAAATACATCACCACTAAGCCTAAGCCCGTAGTCTGCAGTGTTTACTACTTATGAGTATGATCAAAAATTTCGAGATGCTGATTTCATTCATAATAGGTCTTTTATGAATGAAAACACCATCTCCAAATTCCTTGATCATGCTTTTAGCTCCGACTAAAATTACGGGCCTGAAAGTACTCAAGGTTAATAGTCAAATGTTACCATTTAAAAGTTGCGGCTTACTAAAAAATCGCTCGGGAAATTTTTTTTTAATATTATTAATTTTCTCTTTTATTTAAAAAGTTCAATGAACGGAGTGGGGACTCGCGATTGATAGATCGACGATCTGAGTGCTAGTTTTTTTTTTCATTCGACCGTGAACGCATTTCGCGTTTACTAAGATTTTATAGTTTAATGCTGCCAGCATTTGCCCTCGACTCCGTCCGCGTGGTAACTTTTCTCTTGAAGTTTTTCTTGATTTTTTTTGTTACAAGCCTCATGGATCCCGAGAACTTTCCCACGAAAACAGAACCGTGGTAATCGGTCGTGCGTTCTGGAGTTATATCGTCAGGAAGAAAAACCCGAATTATTTTTATTTATATGGTATTTGTACAGCGCCACCTAGCGATGCTCACGGTCACATGTGTAATGGGGGAAATTAAAAGAGAGCCAGTTGACGGACCTACGTCCCTTGGTCGGAAGATGTCAATTCCGTGTGATTTGTGATCTGTCGAATGAGTTTAATGTAACACGACCAAATTACTTAGATCTGCGACCTGTATTTGTTCTAACTTCTCTGATTGTACAAATCCCGTATAAAGTATTAGTAAATGCGTTCAGCGTCGAACGTGAATAAAGAAACCCGCACTCGGTACTCAGTAACTATTTATAAGACAACGTTTTAAAGTTGCACAACTGATAATCGTTTTAAAGTTTATGGCTTAATTTCAGTCATCTATAAAAATGTGTACTATGGTAAGAAATGACTATTACAAAATTGCCACAGCGCGTCTTTAATTTAGAAAGGTACTTATAGATAAAGAAGTGAAGTAGACAACAAAAGCTACATACTTGTTGACAGCTCCACTAAAGTTATATAATCTTAAATTATAGCACTGTACCTAAGCCCAAAACATCATAGACATTATGAATTGTAACTTATATTATTCAACAATTTTCAATTATATTAAATTGTACCAAAAATATTTTTTTTTGTATATATAATCTATTTTAGAACTTCTGTCATTTTCTGCGCCGCAACTGCAAAGAAAGTATTGACGATAAAATTTAACGACGCGCCTTGCATGCTGATTTTCATAGACCTTGCGGCACGTTTTCGATGTAGTGGAGCGCAATGTACGTTGATTTGTCCAGAAACAACAATTTTGTTGTGTCAATGCAAAAATTCGTCGTCGTCTCCAACCTGAAAATATATTAATTTTTTTTAAGATTCAAAATTTTATTTGCAAAACCAAGTAATAGTATACAATACAGACTTATTACCTCGTACAGGCGTTTGATTAAAAAATTAAGACAGTTTTTATAACATAAATAGCAAATACTTTCAGAAAAGTTTATTAACGAATATTAAAAAATATCAACTTTCAGCAAAGTTTGTACAATTGGTTCCATTTTTTAGAAAATAAACTACCTGCAAGAAGTATTCAAAGTCGCTGCGATGGCAGTTTCCTTCGGCGGAGAACGTGAATTTGTGGAAAGTTCCATCCTCGCATATTACTGTAACAAGAGTATTTGTTTTAGCGAACTTGTTCATATGTTAAAGGGGGAAAAGTCAGTGCCTTCATCTCATTTACTGTAATGTGGCTGAGACAGTGTGGTAGCCGTGTAAGAATACTTAATTCAGATTATTGTGTCATTTGCGGAATGTTTATTGCAAGGTCCGAGACAACCTTGTTAACCTCGGTTAACATAGATCGGATATCGTAAATTAGAAAGTCTATAAATATTATTATTATAATAGTTTGGAATTCCCATTATGTTTTTATAGGGTAAACGACAAACGTCGGTGTTCACAGTCGGCACTATTTGACCTTGTAGTAAAATGGGGTACAAGTGTATATCTCGGCCTGCTATAAGGGCGTTTGGCATGACGAAAATGGTGTATTCAGTCAGCCTTTGTACCACAATGTGCAAAATGTTTTGAGTAAAAGTAAAAAAAAAAAATTGGCAACCCTGAGCTTTTTCGTGCACATGCCCATGCGTCATTACGTAC
Source organism: Cyclargus thomasi (assembly GCA_026546445.1). Lineage (NCBI taxonomy): Eukaryota > Metazoa > Arthropoda > Insecta > Lepidoptera > Lycaenidae > Cyclargus > Cyclargus thomasi. Next base: position 13,884 of record JAOTAV010041563.1, read on the forward strand.
CGACGGCGTTACAGTCATCTGCGAGCGCGCACAAAGCGGGTCGCGGCGGCGCTGCGGGCGCGGCGCACACCCGCCCGTATGTGCGTGCGCTCCACACGTGTAGCGTGCCCTTGTCAGACACGCAGCACAACATAGAACCCGACCAGTTGAAGTTTATACTGCAATTTGTTAATATAATCGTTAAAATGGTTACTTTGAAAATAATTATTTTGACTATTGTTCCAATATAGTAGGCTGGAATGGCTTTGCACAAAACTTCTTATATAATGTCAATATTTGTATTCAGTTCAGTTCCACCGGCTATGTTGTTTGATTCCACCATAGTATATTATGGTGGAATCAATTTTAATAACCCACTTTTTATTTGGGTGACATCTACTGCGATTAACATTAGTACAGCCATCTACAGAACCTATGCACCGGAAGTACAGGACAGGACAAGGTGTACCAAAAGTAAGTTAGTTATAAAACTTGAGTTAACTTTTTTGCATGGACAATTTGTCCACCCAACGATTTTTTTCCTTTACTTTTGTTACATACTTTACAACAACCAGATATAACAGAGAAAACAAAATTACCAATAAATATCCGCGTAGTCCGACCCGCGCCGCAGTTCGTGCAGCATGTGTTTAGTAGCGGTGTCCCACAGTCGTACTATCGTCCCGCGAGCGGACGCCGTCGCTAACTTCGCTCCGCTTGGCGACACGCAGACCGCTGCTACGTCACTCTGGTGACAGGAGAGCACCGCGGGCGAACTTGACGCCGCCCCCTTTACCGCCCGCGATACGTCCTGGAGCGAGACAGATAATATTCGTTAGAAATAGGTAGCTCCCTCTAGTGACGACACAACGCATTTAGCTCGACTACTTCAATAACTGCCGCGCTGATGCCCGGGATAAAAGCTAATTTTTCAAGCTAGGATAGAGTCAGTAAGCTAGCAAGCTAGTACTTCTTCATTCGTACAGACAAATGCAGCTTCTTCATCAATTAAGCTTGTAACATAAGTAAACTAGTTGACAAGACAGTCAACTAGCTAAGGGTGTTTGAGAAAGAACTAGCTTGCTGTCGGAGCTTGATAAACTAGTCGGGTATCACGGACATACGAGACGAGAATGTAATTTTTTATTATTTAAATAAAATATTATTAATTTATTAATTACCAAAAGTCCCATACACCAACATCATGTTTAAGGAGCCTTTCACAGGTTACAGATAGTCTATTTATTTGACAGATACAACTTAATTTCATAGATTTTGTATGGGGAATCTGTCAAAAAATTGTGGATAGCCTAAGAGAACTTATATATAGATGGCCAAACAGTAACCGGTGAAACAGGTCCTTAAAATCATTACATGTCTCTGAGTTTGGTTGTAAACACGTCATTGTAATTTATTTTGATATAAATGTAAACAAAGCTCGGCCACTATCAATTTAAATATAACTTATTCGCTGTAAATAAAAACAGCGCGTTCAATATACCTAAACCTTCAGCTTGGTCTGTGGAACACTGCACAGCGCACATAAAGGTAAAACCAAACTATATTCACTTCCATAAAAATTCAAATTCAACGTCCTTTTTTAGGGTTCCGTACCTAAAGGGTTTTTACCCTTTAGGCACGGAACACTAAGGGACTCTATTCGCCTGTCTGTCTGTCTCCGGGCTGTATCTCAACAACTCAACAGTAATAGCTAGAGAGCTGAAATTTTCTTAGAATATGTATATCTGTTGCCGCTATAACAACAAACACTAAAAACAGCATTAATTGGGTATTTAAGAATGGCTTCCATACAAGAAACATGATCTTTTGCCTAGGTTGGGTATTTTGCTAATAGATGTCGCTAAGATGTCTACATAGCGCTATTGCTTGATAGTACGTGAACGGCTACAACGGTTTAACGTTTTGAAAAACGTTTTCTAATTTTTTGCTCTTTACCGGTACAGAAACTTTTGTGCGTAAATCCAACTTGAACTTGACTAGTTTTTACGTATTTTAAGGAAGTGAAAAGTGTCGCACTAGAGCGGTTTCACCTTAAGGGGAATAACTCACCAGCAACTGCAACGAGCCGCGTCGGTGCGCAGGCGCAGCGAGTATCTGCACCGCATTAGGGTCGGTCGCTATAGCGCACAAAGGCCGCGCAGTCGCCGGCGTCCGAAGCAACGCGACGCGCGACAACGTCGGTAGCGACAGCACTTGGACTGACGATGCTAACACTACCGCCACCCTGAAAAATATTTAGCATTGTTTAAAATAAATAATGCGCAAAGGGATATAAAATGTTATTGTTTTTTTGACGTGTGTAAGTAATATTACGGGCACGTTATGACGATAATTAGTAATATGGTTTAAGGGGGCGAATAAAGTGAAAAATAAAACGTCTCTCTCTCTTTTCACACTTACAATCGTCGTTCATAGGTCAGATGAAACAGAACGACGCGGAATCGCCGCGAAAACTTTCTTAATAACTCGATAAATATACAAAATTAATTATTGTATCGTGTGTTAAAATACTGAGTCCGTCAAATGCGCCGTTTTGCGAAACCAAGAAATATGCGTGAAAATTAGAGGCATCTTTGTGATTTTTTTGTATCGAGAAAATCTATTGTGTTTTCGCTACTACAGACGCTCACAAATATAATGTAGTATGTTTTAAAAAAAGATTCGTAGCTTATTATCAAGTATAAAACGGAATTATGCAATAGTCAATTTTGCTTTATCGCCCTCTTAAGATCTACTCTGCATTCGTTGGACGTTTAACATATCCCGCAGAAACAAAATAAAATTTTCCTATTTCCGTATGTCCTTCTCATTCTCAATTGACGTTTCCAGACTAATCGGCAGACGTTGTTGAGTATTAAAATATAGTATATAAACAGACACGACTTTCCTTTCTTTATATTTATGAATCATGAATAACTATGTTACATGTTTGAGTGAAATCGATAGTTTATATATTAATAATTATATTAGAGAGGCTATGAAATAATAATACTGCGTAATAACTTGCACTGTGTTAAATTCTTTTAGAAAAAATTATCATTTTATTGAGTTGACATCAATAGCTGTTGCGAATTCAATTTTATCAGGAAAAACCTTGATTTTATTCAAAACGTGATATATTATTTGGAACAGAGACATTTGGTATGTACGGTCGACTGCGTCTGCTTCTAGTAGATAAATGTCCTCAAAATTAGGACAAACATCGAAAATGTTACAAATTTAAAAATAGACACACATTCTATTGAATAGTAATTGGTAGTATTTTTAAGACGCTTTTCAGAGAAAAAAAAAATTGCGTACAACGTATTGTAGGTACTAATCTTTAATCAACCAATAATCTTTTATTTTAAAAATTAGTCAGGTTTTTCTTCCTGATGCTATAACACACGATCCAATTTCGAATTCGTTGGAAGGTCCCACTGATCTCTATTATTTACGCTGGACTGGCCGAGACGATTTGAATGTAGAAACGAGAGGAAAAAAAACTAAATCTGACGTAATTTGCAAATGACCGCTTAATCGTATTAACTCTATTTTGTTTAAATATATAGTTTATCTTTAAATAAGTGGTGGAAGTTCATAAGTAAATTATAGAAACATGTGACCGTGGGCATCGCTAGGTGGCGCTGTATCTTAATAATTCAGGAAGGGGGGGTCAAAATATATAAGTTATATTGAACAAATTACTTGCGTAATTTTATAAGATGGAACATAATATAATATTACATTTAAATAGACATTACGCTATTAGGTCAAGGTCACGTAACATCTTATCATAATGTGCGCATTGGAATGTGTTACAGTTAACTACGCCACGCTAATTCAAACCATTTATAGATTAGGAAGTGTTTATAAAGTATGTTAAGGTTGAAAACTTGAACGTTTTTGCACTATATTTTGGTTTATCAAAGCACTCTTTTAGAGCAAGAGCCCGTGAGTGCCAGACCTTCGGATTTTCATAAAAGCTGAAAATTTTTCTATGTGTGTCCCTAATACAGGTA
>JAOTAV010041574.1:0-17882 GCA_026546445.1 Cyclargus thomasi
ATGAAAAGACTTATTGAATACCTATTCGGTATATATTGGGGATATGGGTTTCAATATCCACAAATTATAACCTCCTCGTTTTGGAAGTCGGAAAATAAGGGATACTATTTTCAAAGTTTGATTAATTAAAAAGCTAAATGACGTCACCAAATTGAAAACAAAAAACGACGAAGGTGGTGGAAATTGTTCATACATGTTTTTAAATTCTTTGTTATTAAATTGAGAAAGGGGTTTTTAGGGGTTTTAAAGATTGATTTCCAAAACATCTTTTGAAATTAATAAATATAATGAAAAACATAAAAGGTAGGAAGGTAGTTGTTTCTTTTACGATTAGTGACGTCACATAATCCCACATGACGGACAGCGTTTTCGCGACATTTAGAGTTACGTAAATTTTAAAGTTGTTTTATGACTGTTTAGCGAAGTTATTTTAAGAAAATAAAATAATCACTGACAATTGGATATGTTAGAAATAAATTGATTTACTTTTAAAATAAGTGTCAAATACCCTAATCACTGATGTATTTTTCAAGCATGAGTGTTCCGGACAGAACCGTCATCACCCCGTAAAATACATAATAATGTAAACAAATTATGAGTACACACATGATCTCTTAATTATTTCTTAATAAATACAGAATTTTCGTTGTCATTTCGCAGTTATTTCGATTAAACGTATTACCCGGTACTACACTTTGTAACGCATAGTGTACATGCTCGATATCCAATTTTCCTCATACTTTCGAATATCCGGCTTTTGGATGAATGTCTATCGGCAACAACAATTAGTCCGGTTAATCGAGTTTCTACAGTACAAGGAAATCCTAATAATAAATAACTTTTGATTATGCATTGGTTTTTTCATAGTGAATATAATCGTCAGTCATTTATGGAATGTGCTGAGCATGAATCCGAGTCAATTTTATATTTACAGACTCACCTTTGCAATTAATTTTCCGTCTGCACCAATCTTGAATTCTTCAATGCCAAAAACTAGTGGTGAGAGGTTTCCCAAGTGGAAAATTCGTGCTGAATCACCCTTGCTCACTCTGAATTCTATGGTTTTGGCCATTAATACTTTAGTGATCATGTAGACGGACTTCTTTCCTTTCAAATCTGCAATAATAAACAAGATAGTATTTACAAAAGTCTCTCTTCAGTGGGTCAAAGACCAAGATTTGGGATTTACCAAAATGTGTCCATCTGCTATTTCTTTTATGTTTCAACAGTTTGAACCAATCACTATGAATCTTGTTACGGAGATACATTAAGGACTAAATGCATGAGTTTATTAACCATAGGGTCAGACTGACGTACAGCTGAGTAGCATTCCAAAAAATGGAGACACTTCTCCATATGAAAGAACATGTTTTCATTCATCATGATAAGTATAAAAATGAGGTCTTGCTAAAAACAGGGTTGGAAAGAACTAGAGGAGACCTATGTGTCATCAGAACACACATCTGTGAGTCATCAGGACACACTAATCTATCAACCTATACTACCCATAAAATAGTGAATACACATATAAAAATAAAAGGTAAAGATTAAATACAATTAAAAGTTACAGAGAAAATCCAATTAAAATTTTTAAATTACATAGCTCATTGATAAATTTAAAACTTTGTACCTAACTAATAGGTTAATATATAACATAAAGGTTATTGCAGATAATGTTTTGCTTCTGTCCTGGTAGTTAAAACTTGTGTATACCCAGTGTAGGTCTTTTTAGAAAGTAAGTACATAGTTTATAATAAGTTTCAAAGAGTTACCCACCATGATTACTGAGATCCAAATAGACATTATTGACAAAGTCCTTGTTGGTGGGAATGCACTTTTTGCTGAAGTTCAGCATTATTACTCTAACTTTGTTCTTCAAGTTCTCATCTTGCAGTGTTATCTGCAAATATAAACAATAATATTATGTTTTGTGTAATATAAAATTACAACATATTGCATGAGACGGCTTATTAGCTATAAATTCTATGGAAGTTAATTACTATTACATATGCATAGACCATATCCATCTTTGAATACAGAAGATAATTTGCAATCTTGGTTTTTGAGCATGGTTTAAAACAGGCTTTTATAAAGTTGTAATCAAAATATTGGTATCACATTTTGGAACCAGCAGTTAAGGCATCTTATCTATCAGTAAAGGAAGGAGTAAAGGAAAAGTGAGCTGATAGTTCTAATAATTTTACAATACACAATCTTTCTCAGAAATTATAAACTACAATTAACTGCTGCCTACGTATTTGATGTTGTAAACAAAACTTAAACAATAACATAGTACTGAGAGCATATTTCCACTAGCACTAATTGAATTGGCAAGGGCAAATGAAGGTGGAAGGTTACCGTTATACTACAGCATTTTACGCACCTTAACACTCTCGTGGGGAAACTTGAAGCTCGCATCATCAAAACTGTCCTGCTCCAATAACTTGACATACTCTGGCCTAGTTTTATCTCTGTTTATGTTCTTGTTGAGAACTCCTAGCGGTTTGAACATCTTTCCGTCTTTAGCTACATCGTTTTGTACGAAGATCGACGTGATTTTGTACAAATCCGCCTCTGTAATGTGCGGGATGCAGATAAGTTGACTGCTACCGATTTCGGCCTCGATTTCTTCCCGTATGAAAGGCCAAGCGTCGTCTAGCTTCAACGATTTCAGGTTTGTTAACTTTATATCCTTCCGAATTTCATGCGAAAAGTGCAACGTAGCAACTGCTTTCAGTTTTTTCGGCATGATGTAAAAAATTAATAACAATTACACTAAAATTTATCACAATACCACAATACTGTTTGACAAAAATTTGACACAATAAACGCCGAAAGACAATGTGCAAATCGAAATTGGAAAACTCAAAACAAACACAAGACTGTCACGACGGACGAATAAAATACGTTTGGTGATTTCATACGTCGATTTTCTTCTTATGACATTGAAATAGGGCTGTCATACGTACACTTTCGAAACTCCCAGAATAATAAAATCGCCAGCATACTTTAAAATTAATAATAATAGATAAATAAACAAGGCGTGCAACTGTAAATATAAACATTAGTGTAAGCGAGCTGCGCTATTTCGCTAGTTATTCAATAAGGAGGCACGCGGCGTCAGAAGACAAAAAAAAATCCAGAATTAAGGTATAATTTTTAGAATGGAAATATAATAAAAATGATCTAATAAAACTAAAAGTTATTAACAAGTTGTAAACTTTATAAAACATTCACAATTTGCCTATTTTATCGGTAAGCATATCAACTGGCAACACTTTACTTTCTTGCCATGCGACGATCACGTATTTTTCACGCGGCTGCGTTTGTTCATAGCGCGGTTAGCGCGGATAGGGTTTTTTTTTGCATATCTTTCCCGACAGTCAATGTACTGAGAACACAGAATACTTCAAAGAAGTCAAAATTGTCGATGACGCAAGTTTTTTCGTTTATGCAATATTAATTTTATAATCACAGATAATTATTTTGCTGACTGAATCGTGATCACTGACCATGTTTTACAGGCCGTAACTAAACTTAATTATGTTCTTTTAAAAAGACGAGATTTTGGCTCGGATGGGCCGGCTGAAAATAACTACGTCACGAAAATTGAGGAAAATATCTCTAGCATTGTTCTACAAAAACAAAAATCATATATTTCCTGAAAATAAACCTAAGATTTAGGGATTTTAAGTCAAAAGTTTCTAAGAACTGGTAAAATCCAATCAGGTTACAAAATAGCTCATTGATTATTTGATAATAAAACAAAGAGGACTCTTAATAATTATAAACTTTTATTTGCATGTTATTTAAATAATCCTAGTAATGATATTCAGTTGACTGTTGTACCCAAATTTATATAAAAAGTAGGTACAATAATTCAATGTAACTTAAAAATATTATATTATTTTTTTCAATGTTTTATATAGAGCATAGTAGCTATTTAATGTTGCTGATCTGAATTCTTTAAACAAAGGCCGTGTTCGCTAGTGTTTTTGCATGGGTGCATGCACACGCAAAATCTCTTATATGCATGCATTGTTGACTAAAAAAATTATTTATAATCAGTTAGCTGTCAAGTTGTAAACTGTATAGTTGGTGTTACTATGACATTACCCGAGTTAGACATGCACACACGAGACTTGCACCTGCCAAAAAAATCTAGCGAACACAGCCAAAGTCTAAGGCCGGACCTTATATTTAGTTTGAGACATCTAAGTTTGTGACTACATTAGTAAATAGATGTGAATTTAAATATTAATTCTTATTTTTTACAAACAATAATAAAGATACAGGTTGTCTCAAGCTGTATGATACAAACTTAAGCCAGGATGGTATTTTGCTGTTATAACAATAAATTAGATCAATGGCAATATTCCCTCTATCTCTTTGTTCTCATTTGTATCTGTAACTCCTTTGTCCCTGTATTTCATGATAATTATTCAGATCTAATCATCATTTTATAAGCAAAATACAGAAATATTGTGCAAAAAGATTTGTTAAAAGCAGTCAAATTTTTTTCCAGTATTATTTTCACTTTTTAATTCCGTTAGGTGAAGTAGACTGGAATACTGAAGAGGCTGACATAAGGTTTTCAATGTATTGTCCTAAAACTTGGTTTTCTGAGCGCAGCTTCAAATTTTCTTCCTTCACAGAGTCAACTCTTTGGGACAGGTCTGCAAAATAATTTAAATATTGATATTAAACATATGAAACAAGGTAAATGTTGAACAATGAAGTTTTATAAGAACAATTACCATCAAGTGTGTTCTGTAGTTCTAGAACTTGGGAAATCAAGCGCGCTTTCTCTTCTTGCTCATCAATGCCTGAATCGGGGTCAAAACTAGCAGGGCCGTTTAGCCCAGGGCTAGAGGAGCCTCCTGTGTAGGAGCTCGGCAAAGAATCCATTGAACGTCCATGGTCAAAGCGATTATTGTCGACTTCGTCGTTTATTATAACTTGGGGGTCATCGTCAGCTAGTGGAATGTTATCGTCATTACACTTTTGGATAATTGAAGACATTTTATGTCTAAATGTACGCAACAAAGATCAAAACTTAAATTAAATTAGGTCGATCAATAGAAAGAAAATTCACAAGCACTCACAGTCACAACAATTAATGACATCTAACAAATGACATATTTTGTGTCAAATGTCTAATTCATTTTTTTTATCGAAGAAAGTTCATATGTAGCCTGTAGGCTGTAAGCGCAAAGTCAGTAAAGTGTGACCTACCATTTAACTGAAACTCTGATTCTACTGTGCGCTAAGTAGACCCTGCATGATGACAAAACTCACACAACATAATCACTTATTGCACTTAAAACTTCTTTGATAAAAACTTGTAACTTGGCTTACGTGCCTTATACATAAATTAAAAAAATGTTTCACTTGACAGTTGACAGTGACAAGTAGGAATTAAAATAACCTCCTTGTGTTTTTATGGTTTATGTACTTGTTAAATATTGTTAAAAGTTAAGAACTTCTTATCCAAACATAGATTGAATATAATAATCTGATAATTATTAAAGAGCCATGTCACTTGCAATACGTAAAGGGTCTCTAGACGCCTTATGTGTTGCAAAATGGCTTGTGCGAAGAGGTTAGTATCTTGTGTGTTCTTCACCTATTTATATCTTGTTAGTTATTATATAAACAAAAGTATGTAGCGCTGTAACATAATATAATTAGAGCTATGGCTTTTTTTACATTCTGAGACCTTTTCTTTCGTAGATTTTCGTGTATTGAGTACTATGCCTGAAAAGCTTGAAGAACCACAATATGAAGAAGAAGTGAAAAAACCAATGAGACGGAAACATGGATTCCACAATCCTATGCTCGAGTACAGGCACATCTATCCTGAATTTTTGCCTGATCCTAATCCAAAATGGAGGAATACACTCAGAGAAAAAATGGAAAGATCTGACATGCTCAAAAGAAGAAGTCAAATAGATATTCCTGAGTTTTACGTTGGTAAGGCCCACTAACACGTATAATCGTTAAAAAATTAATAGTTAAACTAAAAAAAAACCTTAAGTTGTTATGACTGTTTGGGTTATGGAAAAGTTTAAAAAATAATGAACCAGTTTTACTTCAATGAAAATAAATTTATTAATTTATTTTATTTTACCATTTATTTTGAGCATATTTACCTATATTATAAACACCTTACAAACATACATATATTTATACTAAAACTAACAATATTTTCAGGTTCCATTCTAGCAGTGACCATATCAGATCCGCATGCTCAGAGTAAAACAAACAGGTTTGTGGGGATTTGTATTGAGCGCAAAGGTTGTGGTCTCCGAGCTGAATTTATTTTGAGAAATGTTATTGATCACCAAGGTATTGAGGTAAGAACAACCACAACTGCTATATTAAAACCTGACCTGTCACCAAAATGATGATAGCAAAGGTGACTGTACAATCAAAGAAATTGATTTATAGAAAGTTCCGTCAACTGCACAACCTACATGATTTTGTCGCCCGGGCTTAACTTTTTTTAAGAGCCCAAACTGTCTTGGGCTTGTCAAAAGTCTTCCATCTGTCTTGTTCTAATGCCACACATGGAGATTTGACATCATGACCAAATTACTTAGGTCTGCAATTTGGCTTTTAATAAATACTGATAGTACAAAGGACTTTATGTAATCAGCACATTTGGAGTGGCTACGTGATCTTACATTGCTTGTATCAAATTCTAAAATGCATCACAAATGGTGCTGACCAATGCAACTTTTAGTTGGTTATTAAGTATTTTGTAACATATATAATGTAAAGTATCTGTTTAATTGTTTTGTGTTATAAAGTCTTAAGACTGATAGTAAAACAAACAATAATTTTTAGGTTAGATACGAGTTATATGATCCAACCATCCAGTCAATCCAAGTTTTGAAGCTGGAGAAACGCCTGGATGATAAGTTGTTTTACTTGAGAGATGCCCTGCCGGAGTACTGCACGTTTCCCCTCGATATGGACCCTGAATTACTCCCTGAAGGCACACCAGTACCAATCAATCCAATCCAGGTATAGGATTTTTCTGCAGTTTCAAATACTATTATATAGACAAGCTTAAGCATAACTATTATTTCATTATTACAGCATGTAGTTATTATACACATTACACACTGACTAACAACTAAAATCTTTAATTGAGTAACATTATCTTTTAAAAAGTCTTCTTACTATTTTTCAGGTAAAATTGAAACCAAGACCATGGCTTGAAAGATGGGAGAGACAAGACTTGAAGGGAGTTTCAAATATTGAGGAACACTTGAAGGAGAAGGACAGAGTAAGGAGGGAACTGAGGAAAACACCTTGGGAGAAATATGACTTGATGAAACAATACAGGTTAGATTAAATGAATAAAGTCAAAACCAATTTTAAATGTAATAAGAAGGGTGTTTAAATTTAGATGTGTCATTTATCTGATTTTAAATTTTATGCTTATGTGCATAAATCAACTTTAAATCACTTTTGCTGCTTAAAAGTGAAAGTAGGGAGTGATTATGGGAAAGAATAAATGCATGATTGCAAATATACTTTGTCTAGAGTTTTATATTTTTTTTACTTGCTGACTATCTCAAATCCGAACTACAGACTAGAAGTCTGTTTGTGTTTATGTTTGCCTTTCTTTGAGGTAGTTTCTTCAGTGATTTGATTTCAACTTTTAGCATTCCAATTTTTTAACTTAATTAGGTTTGTTATTTGTTTTTCATTAATTTCTTTACCTTATTTTTTCAGAAAAACAATTCCCATTGAAGATCAGAGTGAAATTTGGGGTGAAGTGTACAGTCAACTGCAACAAATGCGAGTTTCCCGACGCAAAATTGCCAGGAAACGAGTCTCCGCCGCTCCTAAACCCCAACTCGGTTGAAGTGTTGTATTTTTTAGTTAAAATATAGGTAAAATAAAGTAAAAATGTATATTATTACTTGTACAATTTTTTCTATGTAATGTGTAGTAATCAGTTTAAAAAATCCCTTTTACATTTTTTTAGTACTGCAAAATGCTTTTGGCTCGATGTTATCCTTTATTCTATGTGACAATACCGTTTTGTTAGGTTTTACAATCAGGGAAATTCAAGATAAGCTCGGCGGATAATATATCTACCCAAGAGCAGTATGACTTAGCCCCACTATAAAAAGTGAAAAAATCAAAGGAGCTGTCAGATCGCTGTCAAAACTGTAGTTCTTTGTTTATCCACAGATGGAAGCACTGGTAAATCTTTAATTTTTGTTGTGTACGGTACTAAAAGTTTGCTTGCATATGCAAAATGCATTATGCGTAAAATGTAATTCGTTTTAAAGGACCATACAAAGTATGAAAATATTACTTTTCATAACAAGCTACTGAAAAGCTTGACAGTTCGTTGTAACAAACAAAGTTTCTTTCAAGTTTTGTGTCGTGCTCGCGAAGTTGTTTCCCACACTTGTCGTTTTGTGAAGGATATCGATGCAATTGCGTGCAAGTGAACTAGTGCAGTTGAATCTAGAACCTCTATATAATATTAATAAGAAACTATAACTTTGACTGCCTTGTACATTAGTGTAAAAGTTTTGTGTTGTAATAAGTTTCAAGTGTTCTCGGCAATAGTAGATAAGTGTACACCTGTCGCCGGGTAAGTTCAACAAGCTTCGTCAAAATTTGCATAATTTCATTAACAAAACCTTAAGATACAACCAAACAGGAATACAGCACAAGAATACAATATTACATTCATGAAATTGTGATAATGCACTTGTGCAGTTTATTGATTACCGTTTTGAGGGCTTTGCAGTTAGCAAGCACATTTTGTAGGATTTGTATAATGCTTAAACATCATTGTATTTCTACCACAAAAGCTTGGTTCCTAAGGGCTACATTTTTTGAACTTAGATTAAATAGTTTGTTAGGTTAACTATCTAATTAGAATAAACATGACATGTTTGAATAAACTAAAGCAGTCTTTAATAGTCTATGGGCCTGTTTTTCAATTAAAGTTCTCAAATAAAAATCTGTCTAATAAAGTTGTGGATTGGCTATCTATAGGCGGTGAAACAGGCCCTAAATGAATAAGAAAAAAACTGATTATTCAATTCATGTATTACAATTACAAAAACAAATTTAATTATATTTTATATTAAGTCAAAAGTAGCAACTTTTCAGGAAAGCGAAAAAAATTGATTGAATTTTGTATAGATCACCATACCAATAGATTTTCAGAATTGAAAAATTGTACAAGTTTTTGTTAGCTGACACATGGTCCTGATGACTTAAACAATGTGTTTTCCGATTTTCTGGAAAATGGCATCAAAATGAAGAAATAGCCAAAAAGTGGCTTACGTGGTGTTAGAATTTCAACAAAGATATGTAACAAAATATTAAATTAATAATAGTAAATATTAATATTCTTTAAGTTAGCCATGGCTGAATTTGTAAATAGCTGTTGTAAATCTTGATCCATGGGCAATTGTGCCCCGGAGGGCACAGCAAATTTGGTAGGTACTTGGACTGGCAATCATAAAGTGTAAAAATCTAAACTTATAAAAAATGTAAATTTTTCACTGAGATAGCCCAGAAATTAGTTATGTAACATAGTAGTACATGTCTATCATTTGGACGCTGGTAAGCTTTTGTGTGTTATCCAACAAAAAATAAAATTTTAAGATAAAAGTGCAGCATTATTCTGTAAAAAATAAATTTAAAGGAATAATACTGCATTCACTACTCAAAATCAATAGTTTTGTTGGATAACAAATTCTTAACAGCAACTAACTATATATTAGTATTTCATTTATTTATGTCAAGCCTTAAATAGCAGTGAATATTGTTATTACGAAACTATTAAAGAAGAAAAAATAAAACATTAAAGATAAATTATTAAAGGGTTAGTATCCTACAAACCTGTATCAGGTTTTGGAGATAAAATATTACCTAAATCAATCTTCATTGTTTATAGAGTTCCATACCCATAGGGTAAGAACGGGAGCCTATTACTAGGACTTTGACATTTGTACAAGATGTATGTATGAGAGTAAAGGAAGAGAGGGTGCTCCTGTGTAGTGTGCACACGCTTGGGCACTATAAAATTACTCCTGTGTAACAGGCCTGGTTTCTATGAAACTGGCCACTGTCATGGAAACCAATGTGGGAGTTATTATACAACAAATATTTTATTTTTACTAGTTTATATCTTTTGATACTCGACACCTATTTCACAATATTGGTTGGACTATGTGATCTGTAATAGCTGTTTATCTTTCAAAAACATGTTTTCCGTTTTTATTTTAAATTAATATCAATAACATTTTTTTTTAATTACTTTGAATGTTTTGTTTTCAAAATCGAAATATACCTTCAAAATTATAATGAGGATGAAAATAACATAGAGTATTCTGAGTGTGGTGAATATTATTTATTTAACCTTTTCCCTTAATAGATGCTTGATGACAGTCTTTACCAACTGTCTCCAATCATTCAGTATGACTTAGCGGCCATAAAGAGCTACCTACTGTTTTTCCTTCATTGGCATGACTGTAAAAGAAGGTAGGTTAACCCTTAGTGTTACCTTACCATCCTACTGTCTTCTGAAGAAGAAGTGAACCTGAGAGAAATATATAATCTGAAAGAAATATATAATCTGTAAAAATTTCCGCTCTCTAGCTATTACAGTCCTGGAGAAAAACAGACAGACAAACATCAAAGTCTTAGTAATAGTATTTTTATTCTTTGGGTATGGAAATTTAATAAATGATGCCATAATATTCTATTATACATTGTTAATTATTGTACCCTAATGTTGTCCAAAAGATTTAATAACTAACCTAACCTACATCTAGAGCTTCTCACACTTGGCTATTTAAAAACGAAGCACTTAATTAAATTAACATACTGAAATAAAATTATTCATTAATCTTTTTGCTATACAAGTGTGGTTATAAGTTTTTTATTTGATGTCTACTACGATTTCCGACGATGATAAATCATTGATGTTACAGTGTTTATCATAACTCAAGTCTCTTATCGTTTGTGTTGACACCATTTATCTCTTTATAGTAACCACTAACTAGAACCAAAATAGACACGTGCATAGGTTACTAACCGATAATCCGCGGCGTGGTGGCGGCTGTTACGATGCATTCCTTTGCCCTTGCGTAAGTGAATTAAAAAAATATGTATATCCACAGAAGAACATATAACCTCTTCGTTTTTGGAAATCGGTTAAAAAGACCTGCCGTAAATGGAAATGAAGAATTTTTCGAAAATATTCGAATTTCGAATATGGAGCTCTAAATGCGATGATTACGAAATAAACAGTCTATTTATTATGGAGAATGTGCCAAAAAAGTTGTGGATAACCTAACAGAAACTTTAACAGTAAGCGGTGAAACAGGCCCTAAGTTTATGATTTCAGACACGAAATCTACGTCAAGAAAATTTAGATATGGTCGAATCAAATGGTTGAAGTAAATGTGTTATTTGGTGATAACTTAAAACACAAAAAAATAATATATTAAAAGAAATTAAAAATGCTGTTTCCGCCCGGGATCGAACCGGGGACCTTGTGCGTGTGAAGCACACGTGATAACCGCTACACTACGGAAACTTATTTGTGTGCCGCGAAATTGCAGTATACATACAGCACAGTACTTATGTATTCTAGAGTCGAGGATATCACGTTTTGAGTGTATCATTCGTTTCGCTATTAAAATACAGACCCCTAGCCAACATGTTTTCTTTATCTCTTTTAATAGTATCGCCGATCAAATTTGATGGGAAATGACTTGAGTGGAATGTCGATGTCGCCTTCACTTTTTCGAACACAATATTAAGGAGGTCAATTACATGCAGTCGTGTTCTAAGTTGGCTAAGAACTAAGGAGTCAGGACTGAAGATTTAGGGTATGTTTTATCGCTTACTGATAAGTTTCGGATAGTCTATCGCCTTTTTTTGACAGATGTTGTATGGAGAATCTGTCAAAAAAGTTGTGGATAACTATCTATATCTGAAACTTTATCAATACGCGGTGAAGCCTTCGACTAACTATTTTTTCGTTCTTCGAAATTATCATAGCCTGTACTTCCGATTGATTCTGGTCATATTTTACTACTAAGAAGCACTCAATTACTTTTATCAATTAATGCAGTCGAGACTTAGCCGAAATTGATGAAACTTTGCAAGTAGATCTCTTAACATGCAATTAGAATAAGCTTCTAATAGCATGTTAAGCTTAATGTCATGTCATAATACAAGTTTGTTACAACAGAACGAACAAAAGCGGTCAGACATTGACTGTCATAAAACATCACCCCTCTTTGTTTAGTCACATCATTTGATTAACTTATTGACTTGACTAGTCAACTTGATGAAGCAAGTGTTGGTGCAATTTTATAGAATTTAAATTGCTCCATAGGTAACACTTGAGCTAGGTAAAGTCGAAGGGGTTCATTACTATAACACGGTCATATTAACTAGACAGTTTACCTTTATAAAGAAATGTAAAAAAAAAAAAAAAAATAGCAACAGAAATAGCTTAAATATCTATAGCAATTTTATTGATGTTTAAGCTAGTTTTCTGTTACTGTTTTTTAGATATTTTGTTATGTTTTTTTTACATTTCTTTATCAAGGTCAACTGTCTCGTATTGTTAGCTATATATTATGTCCCCCCGTTGTTTTTGAGCAATGCTAATTCATAATATACTAAGTAACCTTTTCTGGACTACCACAAATATTACAGCACTAACCAAATCTTAGGTCGTTTCCGACTTTTAGCGAGACTGATAAAATTTTTGATTGGTTTTATTGAATGAAATCTCAAATTTCTAATAATACATGACCTCTATACTAGATTACGCCGGTAATTCCGTTGATTGCTTTTATAGAGGGGACACCGTACAATTTTGGAATAAAATGTATTCTTTTTTTTTTCCCGGGACACTATAAATGTCCATACCTAATTTCGGCGAAACAAAGCAGAAGAATGAAGAGACAACAGTCAAACAGATACACCTTCGAACTTTAAACATTGCTTAACTACTCCTAAAAAAAAAATTATTTACGTAAGGCTTTTACATAGGTCAGCGGGGTAAGCTTAACCTCTTATAAGTATGTCAAAACGTTAAGCATATTATCCAAAACATATATATAACCTACTTAATTTAAAGTAGTTTAGGTTTTTTTAATATATTTTAAGAATAAACCTTTTGAAGGATTATTGTCAAATATTTTTCCATTACAATATGTCTAGGACAATAAAACATTTTGTTCAATATTATAACATATAATAAAATCGACAAACTAAATAAGTGGGAGAACAATTAACAATTTTCGTTTCTCGTATTTTACAGTACAACAATATAGTTTATTTTCCCTGGGATATTAATAGTCTTATATATATTATAAAATCATTATCATTCTATTGGATTTTTTTCCTCAGCTTTCTTTATTTCCGAAAAGAATAAAACTAATCGGTTAAGATGAACGATTTTTGAAATAAAATACAATAATAAATAACACTATAATCTCTACAGAGAAATTCTTATTTTATGTTATTATTAATTGTATATTAATTATTTTCTGTTAGCGGGAGGAGAGATTCGAAACTGAGATCGTATGGTCAAGGCCGTTGGCGCATATACAAGCCAGAGAATATGCGTGTAAAACAAAATTTATTGAGTGCAAATAAATAGTGGGCCTAAAGATATACACTATACAGAATCACAAAAATCTCTGAATTCTGTTGAAAAATTAGTAAGATATTAGCGATGTAAGTTTTCTACCCATCTCTTTCTCTTCTTCTAAAACGTAATTTAGTATGAACTTTGTATGCAGCTTATGGAATTTGACGTCACAATTAATATCGGATCTCTCTTTCTAACTGACTACTTAAAAGTCTTGTAACTTTATTGTTTCCAATTTTATCAAAAAACTGATTGGACTACATCGTTTTTCAATAACGTAAGAATTATTTAATTAAATAATAAAAAATCATGCATATTCCCTGTTGATATTAATAAACCGGGCGTTAACGTTTTGCGTCTTCTTAGCCTCGGAAGCAGATAACTGATATTTGAAACCTTCCTGATTTTTGCGATAATGGACGCTTTTAGACCCGAAAAATCATTTGATTTAAATATCAAGTCGGCTTTATGTATAGCTAGATACACTAGCTAGATAATAAAATAGGTAAATTACAAGATTTGTCTAAATTTTATAAAAAAAAAATTGTATAGACTCAAAGTTGAAAATGTTAGTTGTCCGCTTCTTCCACTTATGTCTTCAATTGTTTTGTAGTACGGTGTAGTTTGTGGAAATGATTCAGAACTGGACTTGTTTTCATTTTCAAAATATTGAATGCAGCATGAAAATATTTGAACATCTTTGTTTTCTATTACTCTACGAGAGGGTGTAGGAAGTAGAAAATGTTTACACCCTTTATGTAGGGTCCATTTACTAAAGTTCTCTCAAGCAAATGTGAAATAAAATTTATCTTCTTTTAATAATATAAATTAAAATATATTATTTTAAACAAACAAACAAATAAACTGACGTACAAACGACACGTATCGTTCCGTTGCACCAAAAGTCATTTATCGCGTTAGAATTTTACATATTCCGAGATAAAAAGTATCCTATATCTTTCTCCGGGACTGAAAGTACACCCCCAGTGGCGTAACTACAAGGGGGCAAGCCGGCAAAATGCCACGGGCCTCCAGCCATAAGGGGCCCCCGATCTGCCCCCCTAGACAAGTGGAAAAAAATAATCGTATTTTTTCCAATAACCGCTTGACGTGTTTTTGTATTGGTTTGACATAGTGTAACGAATTGCTACGGGCCTCGAACTGTATAGTTAAGCCACTGGTAACCCCAATACCAAATTTAAGTAAAATTGGTTCAGGAGGTTGGGAGTGGATAGGGCTAAGAGATAGACTACCATACCTTTCCATTTATATTATTGGTATGGATCTACTTGCTGGAAGCAAAGCACGTAGAAATTTTAAATTTTATTTAGCAATTGCGTGCTATTTATTTGCAAAACAAATCTACAAAGGTCAACCCTTAAATAGAGACTAAATTACTGACCTAAAATATAAAAACTCTATCGACCATGACATAAATACCTGGTTACTATTATTTCGAATTCACTTTCATGCCCAACCAGAGTTCTGGAAGCGTGCCAAATGTTGACCATTCATGCCATAACTTAACCGACGTTACAAATGCGGTTAATGGTGGTTGAGATTTATGAATATTGAATATGAATGCGATATTAATATGCGGGTTTCGGTATTTTGGTTCAAGATGAAATTTAAAACAAAATTTATGAAATCCATCATTGAATACTACAAAGGTATTTTGATGTGTCAACAAAATCAAATATCTTTCTGGTTGAAAGATATTTTAATTTGTTGACACAGTAAAATACTTTTTGGAAAATTTATTCTCACATAGTATAATATTATTAATAAAAATCATAATAATTAATGGCAGAGCAAGCGTTGTGTATTTTTAATGATATTTAGGGGGCAAACGAGCAGACGGGTTACCTGATGAAAAGCAACTGCCGTCGCTCATGGACACTTGCGACCTCCGAAGAGTCGCAAGTGTGTTGCTGGCCTTTATGAGGAAATAAGGAATCGAAATAGGGATAGGGGGAGGATTAGGGAAGTCAAGCCACTGGTAAACTCACTCACTGAACGAAACACATCACATATCACATCAGTGGTATGACTTCGATCAAGCCGGCCCATTAGTGTTGAAGCATGGCTCTCCCACGGCAATGATAATCCGTATTATGTACTTGAGATCGGAAAAATGTTCACACCTTCACCGGGGTTCGAACCTGCACCTTCTCGAGTGAAAAACAAAGGTCTTACTCACCCACTAGGCTACGGACGCTCAAAAGTTTTATAATGAAGTTGGTAGTTAAAATTTAATTTTATAACAAATTTGTTATAAAATATACAAGTGAGATTTTACGAGCGAATAGGGATACAAGCATAAAGAGTGAACTACTCAATAAAAAACTTTGAAAGAGATATAGCTGAACTAGCTTCTAAACGTAAGTAGAAGTATTAAAAATAAAAATAGAATTTAAAATATGAGTGGAAGGAGCAGATAACTAACATTTTACAACATAAGATCAATTACCTAAATATTTTTACTGTAAAATACGGTCGAATTGAGAAACGTCCTCCTTTTTGGAAGTCGCTTAAAAACAATACAAGATTTTTACTGCCTGCTTCTCTATAGCGAATTTATCTATCTATACATAAAGTCTTCATAAAGTCGTTTCAATTCCAATAATATTTCTGGCTTTAAAAACTCTATTTAAGCAAAAAAAAACGTAAAATTTTTTAATTGCTCCCAAAAAGTTATAGCTTTTTTTTCGATTTCGTCTTTCTTATAAGATGAGAAACGTTAAGTACATGAGAAACGTTAAGTACCCCCTAAATATATATTTAAAAAATATTCCAACTCTAACAAAACATTAGCGTAAACACAATAAAAAAAAAATGAAAAAAAATACCGCATGGTTCTGAAGCCACAAGTTTGTTGACTTGCGATTGTCGGCACCACAACACAAGCATCAACTTAAATATCTCCTCCAATTTCTGCTTAATATTTCCATTTGGATGATTGTATACTTGCTTGACTAAAAAAAAGTTTTTGTTTAACTTATTCTCACTCATTTTATTTAAATATATTTTTGTTTTTTTTTAAACTTACAGCTCTGTCCCATTTTTTTTTTAAATTTTTTTAAATCACAACTTAACCCCCTCACGCACCATGTGTTTAGAACGTCACAACGTCACAAAATAATAAAGTTTACTCGAAATCGATAAGGTATGACATAATCGGCGCCTAGCGCCGGCGAGACTGACGTCTGGCCTACGTAAAAATAAAATTAGTTCGCTCGCCCAAGCCAGAGGGAACGGACTGAATTATTTTTTTTGTGCCGGTATGCAAAGGTCAGTCAAGGCTATGGCGTCACGACCACCTTGAGACGATCGATTCTTTGTAGGTGTTAAACGATCAAAATATCGGTTAATGGTAAAAGATTATGGTCAGTGGCAATAAGAATGAAAATCGACAGGTGTTTTGGCGACTTACGGAAGTTGTCTATTTTTAAGAAACAGGAAGAAGACTCATTTGGCTAACTGGCGAAATTCTTTATAAATAAATATAATATTTGACCGGTTGTTAAAGATAATTTTACTTTTAGGTTAATATTATTTCTATCAAATGATGTGCTGTTAGTCAACCAAAATAAATTTACAGCGTCCTTAGCCTAGTGGGTTCCTTTGGTTCGCACTCGAGAGGGTGCAGGTTCGAACCCCGGTGGGGGCGCGTACCAGTGAAACATTTTCCAATCTCGAGTACATAATACGAATGTTAATTGCCGTGGGAGAGCCATGCTTCGGCACAAATGGGCCGGCTCGACCGGAGTGATACCACGGCCTCTCAGAAAACGGGCGTGAAACGGCGTTGTGCTGTGTTTCGCTCAGTGAGTGAGTTTACCGGTGGCCCAACTTGACTAATTCCCCTATCCCTATTCCCGTTCCCTCATAAAGGCCAAAGGCAACGCACTAGCGACTCTTCTGATGTCGCGAGTGTCCATGGGCGACGGCAGTTGCTTACCGTCATCATTGCAATTGTAGGAACTACGAAGATGTCAGCATCAATGTCAGCTTCAATCTAAACTACGTCTGCTCGCTTGCTCCTTAAAAATATCATACATATAACATAATATATGACTGAAAAATCATTGGTTGGTTGTGAGTTGTGGTTCGACAGTCACACTATACAAAAACGCATAAGGCTCAACTCACACCGAAAGAGCGGCGAAGGGCAACGGAGCGCGGAGTCCAGCGACTTCTCGAGCAGTCGCGGGAA
>JAOTAV010041595.1:0-17876 GCA_026546445.1 Cyclargus thomasi
ACCAATAAGAGACCTGTGTGTACGTACTCCGATACTTCCGACCAATCAGAGCGCAGTGGCTTTGGGCGGAATTTTTTACCGAACAAAACTAATAACATTTTAATAAATACACGATCGGTTTCGACAAAGTTATCATCAATCAGGTGTCAACAGTACAATTATACTGCCGTCCTCAAGCTTAAATGACATTAACCAACATCTGGTCGTTTTTTACATTTTGATGCCATCATAATCAGAGGAAAAAGCTCTATGACGTGTATTAGCAAAATTTTGTAGCATTTATAGTCATCGAGTTATTAAAATTATTATTGCCGTTGCGAAGTACCAAGCCCTCAAAAAAAGTGACGCGTTTTTTGCTCATAACTCAAAAAGTACTTTTTGTACATAGCGGCATTTTAGATCGAGGGCGGCAGTATATAGCATTCAGAGTGTAGTGAAACGGTTATAGTTATGTATACAAACTTACATTGTAAGCCAGCCACACCATATTAAGGAGAGATGCAAAAGTTGCGTCCAGCTGTAATTGAAAATAGTTTCTATTATTCACTAAATTGACGAAGAGTCTACATTTACATGTTCATGACCAGACGAGGTGCAATTAGACCCACCGGCAAAATAAAACTGCACCATAATTTTCCAAAGCCCAAAGAGAAAAGCCAGCAAAATGCCAGAGAGCCATGACGCAAAGCATAATGTAAATTACAAGAGTGACGCTCAACAATCAGGACGAAAACTAAAGTAGTTGATCCTCAAACGAATAGATACGTTAAGATGGCGGTTGTTTTTTGTTTTTCAAAATTCTTTATTTAACATAATAATCGATACACATACAATTGGGTAAACTCAATTAAACTGAATACAAAAGTTAATTAGCATATCATACAATAACATGTAAATTAACTAAATTTGAAATGAACAGGCCAGGCTCGGCGCCTGCTATTAGCTGCCCCGCCCCGCGTGCTCGCTCGCCGTATGGCGATCGAGGGGACGCGAAACCTCTTAAAATGGCGGTGGGCAAGGCACACTTACGGTGCAAAGAAAGTAAATGGAGTCAGAGAATCATAATGTGGTATCCAAGAGATTTTTTTGTAATGATAATATTTAGAGGGCAAGCCAGCAGACCGGTTACCTGATGGAAAACAACTGCCGTCGCCCATGGACACTCGCGACATCCGAAGAGTCGCAAGTGCGTTGCCGGCCTTTATGAAGGAATAGAGAATAGGGATAGGGGGAGTAGTTGGGCCACTACCCCGTTTCACGCCAGTTTTCTGTAAGGCCGTGGTATCACTCTGATCGAGCCGGCCATTCGTGCCGAAGCATAGCTCTCACATAGTTAAAATGATGGTTAAAGGACAAGAGGTCGACACCTTCCATGAGATGGGAAGGTGTAATAGAGCTAAATGCTGGAACCTACTGGACAGAGGTAGCTCAGGACAGAGAATACTGGAAAGTGCTTAGGGAACCCTTTGCTAACAGGCACGCCGAATTAAGAGACTTTATCTAAGAAAACAACTCTCATACTACTGGAAAAATAACAAATTGAAATAATAAAATAAAACTTTCTTTTATAATCACACAGTACTCAACTATTCAATAATTTGGCCGGAGGGTTTATATGCACCCTTTTCACATTAATTTAAAGAAACCAATATTAAATAGACAATAAATACAATTTAATTAAATTGCCGACCTCTTGTGAAACAGGCGACGCCAATATTACATTAATTTGTCCTCCATACAAAATCCCTCGGAACAATTGGTTTCTGAGTTCATGAATTTGGACAAAATAAACCACTACAGGGGACACAATGAGGGGACTCTTTCTTTACAATCATACAATTTTAAATTTATTAAGTGGAATGTGTCCAGATTGCATAACCGCATTCAGAACCACAACCAAGCTTATTCATGACATATTTGCGTTTTCAAACCATGGTCTCCGGCAAGGTACAAAATTCAATGTCCTGTACCAGATACCCTTTAAGGCAGAACATTCATTAAACTTTCCTATCATCTATCAATACAAATTTGTTTTGCTACATGACACAATTCTGTATACTATGGCTGTACTTTGGCAGATATATCCCGATTATCACAGATTGCCTCCTTTGCCAATTGATCAGCCATCTGACAAACTTTTTATTAAATTTAAGTATATATATCTCTGAGATCCATTAGACTTACATAAATATAATATCCTCCAAACAACCACAGACTGAATGCAAATTGGAAAATGATGATCAAGCCCATTGTGATCAGCCACGGCAACATTAGTCCACGGAGCCACACTTCCATTCCAATCACCTGGAATAAACAATGTGACTAATTAAACCAAACAACCTGACCAAAAGTAACTCAGTATGTACTATCAGAAAAGTTAATGCAGATTCTGATAGTGGACCTAATTAAGTAGGTTGTATAATATCAAACCCCAACAAATTTTGTGTGTGTGTATTATTGGTAGATCTACTTAATTTGGTAGGTTTATGACAAGTGAGTAAGGGACATTCTATAAAGTATCTCAATAACTCAATAACTTGAAACTCAAGTAGCTCAATAACTTGAAGCTAAATGGTACATCACCGTAAACATACATTAAGTTAACACTTAATGTATGTTTACCGTTTGTCTATGAATAAGCTTCTCTGATGGAACTTACTACAAAATATTATTAGTTATTTTAAATTTATAGCCTTTTCTAACATTAAAATTTAGATAACTTATAGTAATAAACCACACATTTAAAAGTAAATTGACACTCAAGGTTTAAAATGAATTATAGTATTTTGAATTTTATATTTAGTATTTTCTTTTATGGTAAATAAATATTATTAAGTTAGTAAATTAAAAAGTCACTTAGACTTACCATAAGGACTGAAGATACAATTAAGACTAAGAATATGAAAATAAAAATTGCCCCAAAAACCTGGAGAGCTAAAAATAAAAGAAAAACATTAGTTGAAACAACATCATAATAAAACTGGGTTCTTTGCTTAAAATAAAAATATGCTTTTTAACTGTGTGCTCACTGTTGACAGGGTGTGGGCACAGCCCACCTTTCTCCCCTTTATACACCTATGACCTCGATTTTAGTCAGAAATAAGGCAAAAAAACACAAATTTTTTGTATGTATGTAAACCAAGTATGGTTATGTTTGTCAGACTAATAAGAAACTTACAGCCCCTGACATCAGCTTCGAACAGAGGGTTCCAGAGTTGTGTGGAATCTCCCCCGGCCATTTGGTATGCGATAAATGTGATGAGGACCACGGACATAGCCGCAGTATACACCGCAATCGCTCGACTTCCATTCTTGACGTTTGAAGTCCAAATACATGGAGACCAACATGATTCCAGGATTGGCATTGTCACTTCTACTTAACACACACTTTGTATACTTGTTGCCTTAGAATATCCTGCAATTTCAAATAATAAACAACAGCCACACCTACAAGTGAAGTTGGTAGCAAACGCAAAGTAATTAAAGTATGAATGAAATACTTATAAAAAGTTTTAAAAATTGAGTTCATTGTAATTTTTTAATTATTAATCTTACAAACCTTGATAAAATCCTATTAATCAAGCTTAAATATAGTTAGTTTCATGCAATATCACTACAATAAACAGTTACAAGAAGCGAGAACTTTGCGATTTGAGTTTGACTTTTGACGGTTGAGAATGCTGACACTTGACATATGACATTGACAGTTAAGTGACGGATTGTCTTCTTTATCTTTTTATGGCACTATGGCTATATAACCTTAGCTAGCGTCAACTAAAAGCTGAAAATCAATTTCCAATAATATTTTTAGCAATGTTACATGATTGTTGACTCATGTCCCCGTTCAATGGTGTGAATCAAAATTATTTAACTAGATACCGTGTCGTATACATTATTGTATAATTATATTCTTTAAAACGGAATTTGTTTAAGTGTAACCTTGTTATAACTTAAATGTTAATATTCAATAACTGTTGTCGAATTTAAACAAAAGAATTCACGACTCATAAGTGCAAACCATAATAATAACTTCTTTGCTTCTATTTCACTATTATACACGATTATTGATACATATCTTAAGAATAGTTACTAATTATATATTATTTCATTATAATATCAGAAAACAATCGCAGCGGCTGATATATTTTGGTGACGTCCATCTCGTATTCTGTGCGTCAATTCATAACTGAGCCAAACGCTAGTGTAGCTCCTGTGTTCCCGTGCTCCTAGCGAAAGTTTCGGCTCTCGGCGAATGCCATGAGTCGGGAAGAGGCTTAAGATATTTAACATAGAGGTGAAACTGCAATTGTACGGCTCCGACACTGCAAAACCTTACAAATCTACAAGACGAACGGGTAGGGAGTAACGTTTCAAGTAAAAACCTCACTTCACGTTATCATTAACAACGGTTTTAGGAAAAATGCAAGTCTGTGTCAAAACGGAGCCGCATGGCTTTAGCTGCACTCAGTATTATCTGGTTTTATCGTGTATTGCGTAAAAGTAAAGTTCCGAACTTGAATGCCAGCGACCGCGAACGCGAGGCGTTTCGTCTGCTCAGTGAGGTCTCACCCTAAAAATGGTTGAATCGTCAAACTTTGTATGAAATTTGAGTCCAAGTTAGTTTGATCCGACAGTAAAGGTATTGCAGATTCACCGGCACCGTACGCGCTACATTTTTAAAGCGTTTACGGTGCTGACAAAATATGTGCAATCACCTTTATTCTACTTTCTACTAATTTAGGGTTCATACTGACTAAATTTCTTACTGAATCTATTTTAGACGTCTGAATTCAGACAACTACATACATTGTACTTCATTTTTAAAAACAACACTTTGTCATATATCTCCATAAGAAGACCACTTTAATGCTTACAAAAACTTATATTGAAATACTCGTGTTTAAATCTCTTGTTCTAATAAGTAATAAATTATTATGAAAATCTTTTTCGTCACTACAATAAAATTGTGTGATACTATCTACAAAATTTTTGAATTTGGAAGGTTTTTTTTAGGTTGAACTTATAGTAGACTATAAGAAAGAGGAAAGATATTATATCTATAAGTATTTTGTTTTGTGACAAATAAACTCCTTAGCGACTGATCCGATTTAAAAAATTTTTCACTGTTAGATACAGCTACAGTATTAGCTGACTTTAGAATACATTTTGCATCGACTTCCGATCAACGTATGACTTAATTTCCGCGCAGGCAAAGTCGCGGATAAATAGTAGTAGGTATAATATTATTTTTGCTAGTGAAGTAGCCATCGATTAAACGCTGATTTTGAGAAATTTTAAAATTTTTGACAAGTTGTACGACCTGTAAAGTATCGATAATGATAAGCGGGTGAACGGACGATACCAATTATTATCACTGTTACGTGACTATATCAATATTAAACAGCTGATAATTCCGATTATCGATGAGACTTGTCTAGTTATAGGTTGTTATTGTTTTCAGATACGAGAAATACTATTACTACTTTCATTTACCAACGGTTTTGCACCATGGAATTTTCTTTCGTTCCCGCAGACAACAGATGCCTATTTCGAGTCCCGATTTCGACTCAAATCCGAAATACTTCTTTAGTAAGTAGCATGGTTAGCTACGCAATTAGAAATGCGTTAGAATATAGAATTTTTCAATTACTTAAATAATTATAGTGCTCAAAATATCAGGGGACTTAAAAAGGTCACTTTGCAATATTGGTATTATTAATTCATATTAAGTTTTTCTTGGAAATAAGTACTAATTTTGCAAAACTGTAATGGCACAATTAATTTAAAAATGATTTTGAAGTAACTGCGTGGATAAAACTGTTCGAGTTTTTAACAAAATGTACTAAAATAAATTGCAGAGCAATTACTTTGAAATATGGTTGTTCTTACGACCATTTGAGGCCTCAAGAAACGTTAAAATCTGTATATCATCTCTCACAAGATGAGAAAAATTTAAAATTTTGAGTAAATCCTCGCTATCGCCGAAATTATGGCTGTCTCGTTTTGATGAAAGAATGAAATGGTCACTTAAGATATACCCAAATGTTGTCAAAATCCGTGCTAAAGCTTAAACGAGACTAACAAATTAATCTGAAAAATATTTTTATGAAATTTATATGATATATTATTCCTACTTGGCTTATACGTTTTATGGCGGCTTACTGAGAATTGCGGGGTTTACCCTCGCAAATGACAAAACAAAGATTTTGTTTATTCCGCGCGGCTACTTTCACAATGAACACATTACCCGGGACTCATTTTCATACTAGAGAATTAATTTGTCTTGTTACACATTACATAACCCTTTGTATATTTTCATTATATAATAAAACACCTTGTAATCTACTGGCTATCATAAAAGTTAGTGATAAAACTTTAGGGATCGTGTGTTTTCTCCCTGATGTAGAGTTCACTGTGAAAGTAGCAGCACTGGAAGCAAAAAAAAATTTGAGATTTGTACCAGCAAATTCATGTCGCTTGGTCATAGAAATCAAGTATTTTTTTTCGCTTTCGGCGTTGCTACTTTTACGGTGAACGCTATATCCGGTACACACACAATGCCTGAAGTTTTTTCACTTACTTTTGTTACACCCACAAATATATAATAGGATAAAGATTACAAGGGCTATTGTTATAGTCTATAAAATATTGAAAAAGGAACATTCGAAGCAAAGTATGATTTGGAAAAATACTGTTAAAGCGAGTTAGCAAAGTTAATCTATACTAATATTATGAATTCGAAAGTGTGTCTGTCTGTTACCACTTCACGCTCAAACCACTGAACCAGTTTTGCTGAAATTTGGTATGGAGATATTTTGAGTCCCGGGAAAGAATATAGGATACTTTTTATCCCGGAAAAATGTAAGGTTTCCGCGCGACAACGCGTTGCGCTCGCATCATTATATTTATTATATTTATTTACTATGCACAAATCAAGCATTTTTTCTTCCGAAGCGAAATTTGCAGAACAACTTAATCCCAGTCCGCTATAGAGATTCACCGAAATATAAAATGAATCAGATATACTTGTAATAGAATACACAATTCTTGGATGTTTCCTATATCTCGAATTAGATATTTTCTGGGCTAATGCCGATTTACGAGACACTTCCACTAATTCTAGTCCTATTTTGGTGAGGACGAAAATAAACTTGGTTATTTTACAAACCGACGCCATCTTTTGGATAATGTGCTGCAGTGCTAAATGCAAGCAAGGCATCATTATAATTTAATTTAACTATATTTTATTATCTTAATATGTTATGTCATGTTTATGTATTTCTTGTAAGCATCACTGAACTCGTCTCAAACGACTAGACCGATTTTGATGCAATTTTTTGTGTTTTCAAGCCGATTTGAGAAAGAGAATTTTCATTCAGAAGTTTTGATTTAGAAATTAGCCCGACAGGACAACGCCTCTCGGGTCCACAAGTATTCATATAAAATTTAACGGTCTCTGTGGCTTAATGGTTGAGCGTGTGGCGGCTCAAGCCCGTCTTGTCAAGGGTTCTAATCTGGTTATTGAATATTTTTGAGTCATGAGTGTGTATAAAAAATCCATACTAATATTTTAAATCAGAAAATAATTCTTTGACCCTTTTCCACGCCTTAGCAAAGTAACCAGTCGTTTTGATTTTTTTTTTTTTGCAAAATAAGATTTCAGTATTTTTAGGCAAGGTATATCGATATATCCAAGTTAACGTTATAGCAATAACATTTAAAATACGTATCATACCTTCATAGTTCTAACTTATTTTGTTACATGGTTAAAATCTGATTGAGCCTGGCTGCTCATTATTCGAATTCCATCAGAAAAATTCGGACGCTTGTCAGATACCTTACATGATTAAACCTATCAGAAACTTCTAATTTTCCGATTTTTCTGATCAGAAATTTGGATAATGTATGGCCGGACTTAAGTTTCTCTGTTTTTACTTTTCACTCCTCAGTAGTCAGGGCTCAGGACCTCATCTCACCGGTACATTGAGTGCATTGTATACAACGAAGCTAGCTTCGAGTTTCAAAACCGCTCACGCAACATACGCGGCCGACTTCATACCGGTTAGTTCAGTTCAAGACCGGCCCGCGTACGCGCAGGCGCCGCGTTCGATTCTTTTTTTGAAACAAAACAATCAAGATTTTAGAATTTTTCACCCATGTGCTGTGTTAACTAGTGTATAATATTCAGTTCGTGTGGATTTGATGCTGATTTCTGTATTTCTGTGATACAAATTGGAGGCCAGTCAAGTTCATTGTCATTTCGGTTATCTTGATTCGAAAACTGGTAAGTATACTTTATGATTCGGTTACTTTCTTCATTGTTGTTTTCGGTCTTAGCTTCGTCCGCGACACGGCTAAAATATCCGTTCTCAGTTGTAAGTAATGATCAAGCCGGCTTGAAATACCTTACAAAGTTCAAATAAGATTAGCAAGTTGCCATTTTTAATGCGAAAATATCCTACAGGTCCTTTTCTTGGGTCTAGTCTGCATTCGTCGTGGACTTAAGTCAAGTCGTAGTGTAGGAATCAATTTATGATAGAGAAATACAACTATTTACCTACCTCGTTTTTTTCAATTAGTCTTATAAGAGTTGACTGTAGTTAGAATACAAATGTTATCTTTTATTTAATTATATTTTGTATTTTTGTAGCCTCTTAATTTTTTAATTTTTACTTTTTTCATAAATATTAAAATATAAATAAAATGAAGTAATATTAATTTGCTTAGTTTTTGCCATTGTTGAAGTTGTCAAGATTCGAGACTTACCCTTAGATAGTTATGTCAAAAAAATCACGTTTTTTGCACTGCCCTTAAATGGACGTAGTTCAGCAAAAAGAATTAAAGAAAGGGGGTTGAATCCTTTCTGCTTAACTAAAGTCCATTATTATTTTAGTATAGTAATTTTCATTATTAAGTATAACGGAAACAGAAGTACATAATCTAAAAAGTTCAATTCTCTACCTTTAACCGTTCGGCCTGGAGACAGACAGACATCGAAGTCTTAGTACCTAATATACCGTTTTCACTCTTTTCTTGTTCACACTCTAGGTACCCAAGGAGAGAGTATAGGGTTCCGTTTCATAAAACAGGTCCCTTAAAAAAAAATAATTACGAAGGCCGCTGTCTTCATCTGTCATGTCTAGGACTGCCGTCCCGGGTTTCTTTGGATTTGTCCTAGTTTAAAGTCCGGGAACCGTCCGAGAGATTTAAACCGGTTATGTCACGTCGGTTTTCTGTGAGGCCAGACGAGACGGTCCATTCGTAGCGAAGCATTGCTCTCCGGCAGCAAAGTTTGAATGATCCAGACTAATACAAAGTAACCACTTGTCTTGATGTGTTGAATAAATATATGCGTGAAATTGCCATTTGTGATTTGCCATTTAATTCGCGCAGACATTGCCAAAATTATCTCCTTGACATTCGTCTCGATCGAAATGTTCTGTCAATAGTTAACAATGCCTGTCATCAACATTGATTAGTTCAAGCCCCGTCATCAGTATTTAGGACAGGGTTAGGCTCAACGTCCACTTAAACAGCAGTCTGCAACTCTGCACGCGTCTTTTCTCGCATGGAACACGGAGGCCAGGGGTACGGCTGCCATCGGTCTGGGTTTCCACGGATTTTTCCGGGAAAATCCCGGACACTTTTCAAATAATGGCAGTTTGAGCGCGTTGTTTTGGCGTCCGGAAATAATCTGAGTTTCTCATAAAAGTGCGGGGTCTTGGAGGTTTAGGTTCAGACTCCAGAGTCCATCATTTTAACGACGGCAGCCCTAGCCAGGCGCCGCACTCCGGAGCCATTTTGGGACTCGAACGATTCGAAATACTCTAACAAACATGAAAGGACATGATTTCATACAAGTGGGAAGCATTCAGCCGAGTCCGAAGATTAGAATGTTCCGTTTGAGAGTAGTGATCTTGTTTGAAATTTCTTTTAAAGAGCTCAAGAAGTAAAAAACACGAGAAAATATGCCAGCTTGTACGGTAGCAAAGAGTTTTTTTTAATAGAAAAGTGGCGACTAGCAATGTTTGTGCCGTATTTCTTTTTTTCTTGCGCAAGGCCGAAACGATAGGAAACCGCACTCTACATGATTTTGTTACTCATTGATAGAGTACCTAGAGAAGACTTAAATAAAAACAGACTTGTACATTCAACAGACTAACAGTTCAAGATGTTTGTTATCTTTACCTGGATAGGAATGAATTTATTTGTAACTGTGCTAACATAGATTCTGTAAGATTCAACTTGAATTAAACGCATATTATATAATCGTTATGCAGTTTTTTAAAACTTAGATGGGCTGGTTACTTACCCTTTTTTTCATAAAAATATTGAAGTAATGTTCGCTGTCCATTTCTGGAACATTGTAAACCTCACACGACAAAAAGGGATAGCGAATCTTGCTAAGTTAAACATTGCTCAAATATTTTTATGCATAAGGTTAATGAATAGCCTAAAATATTCTCGAAGTTCAACCTGAAGAGAGATATATGGATTACGAAAGTAATAATAATAATATCTCCCACACCGGTTTCGGTGACGGTGGCCAGTTTCATAGAAACCAGACCTGTTACGCAGGAGTAATTTTATAGTGCCCAAGTGTGTGTGCAGTACACAAGAGCACTCTCTCTTCATTTACTCTCATAACCTAGTGGAACGGATAACCGACACGACTGGCGAGAGATCAGACGCATAACCGACTTTTTACATGCCCATCCGACGCATGGATCATCTTACTTGTCAGACAATCAGACTTGTCAGACGTCTTAATAATAATATTATGATCGTAATTCGTAGTTTAATAATAAGGGAATGAAAACTGCATACACATGGATACCGCCTTATAAAATTAATACTTGTAACTGCATCGTAGTCGAATATAAAACATGATTCTTTCACAACGATTTCGTAAAAATTTTACGCACTCGCTCTGCGCACGCGTATAATTTTGAAAACGACACGTAGCGGACACGAAATATAATTATTGCAGACAAAGTTAACGTGACTTTTTATGTTTTTTTCACCATACATTCAAATATCGTTTAATTTATTTATGGTACACGACCGGTAAAAGGTGACACGATTGAGGAAAAAGGATTTGCCTTTTGGACATAGTTTTAGTTCAAAATTGGCATCTCGTATATAGTTAATCCAAGCTTGTAAATAAACGAGATTGCTGTATTTTTGCTTTTATAATATTATGTATCATACTAGCTTTTGCCTGTTCGTTGGTGTGTAAAATTTTGGAACATGTTTTCTCTAGACCAAAGTAGCCTCTACTTTGGACTCTCCTATCTCCATATTTTCAAAGTCTATGACAAACGTTGATTGGTTTGCTTCGCTAAAGGGGGGTCATCACGGCGGAAACAAACATAACACATGGGTGCACTTTGAGGCAATCCAAATTGCACCCTCAGTTCATGACGAAGAGGATTGAAAATATCTGTACTCGATGGATACCATTTACAACATTAATATCTAAGATGCACCCTTAATTCCATCTTACGCCATGAACTGAGGGTGCAATTTGGAGTGCATCAAGGTCGTGTTTGACAAACAGTTTGTCAAACACGACCATTTACAATATTGATATCTAAAATGCACCTTAAGTTTATGGCGTATGATTGAAAATGTATTGCATCATCACCTTTGCGTGATGTTTGTTCACGCCGTGTAGAACGCTCTTTAAGGGCGTGAAGGACAAACAAGCAAACAACCGTTAAAAAATTCTAGATTATGTCCGCCACTCCGTTCCGACAAAATTCGTTCATCGCGCGGGAACCGTAGATTTTTGTGGGATAAAAATTATCCTATGTCCTTCCTCGGGACTATCTCAAATTTCAGCAAAATCGGTAGCGGTTTAAGCGTGAGGCAGTTTTCGCATCTATACATACTTATAACAATACAGTAAAATTGGAGTTTCTGTATATTTAAAATTTTTACAAAATAATCAATGTGGGTGCTAAGGAACAGTAATAGAACACTTATAGATAAAAAAAGTTGTTTGTCTGTGCGCGCTAACTAATCTCAGGAGCTACTGGATGAATTTGAATAAATCTTTTTTTGTTTAATAGCTATTAGGTCTGGCGACATATTGGATACTTTTTTCCGGGACAATGCACGGTTCCCGCGTGATATAAAAGTTTTTGTGCAACGAAGTTGCAGGCATCAACTATTTTATAATATTAGTATGGATGAGCATGATTGCTCATTTCCATAAAATAGTTCATGCCCAATCCACACTGATTTGTAGATTGTATTTTGAATAAGAAACTTTTTTCGCAATAAAAATGTAGACACGTTGCTTGATATAATATAACTTATGGAACCAGGCAGAAACGACAAGAATAAATCGCGTCAAGTCCCGAAAACATATAAGTTTTATTAACACAGTTTTTTTAAAACGGCGATGTTAAATTCGGGTCAGTAGTCAGAAAATGTTTGCACTGACA
Organism: Cyclargus thomasi; assembly: GCA_026546445.1. Classification (NCBI taxonomy): domain Eukaryota; kingdom Metazoa; phylum Arthropoda; class Insecta; order Lepidoptera; family Lycaenidae; genus Cyclargus; species Cyclargus thomasi. Next base: position 12,453 of record JAOTAV010041595.1, read on the forward strand.
CAAGCGCCATTGTAAATCGGCACATCTTGAATTCATCTGCATTAAGAACAATAATGATATTTATGAAGTCAGTAGAGAGACCTTGCGGTAGAAAGGGCATTTTGGTCAGGCAAGATTTAAGAGTGGTGTCATGTTACTGTTTATGAGGGTTTTACACGGCGGGAACAAACATCACGCAAAGATGCACTTTGATGCAATCCAAATTGCACCCTCGGTTCATGACGGACGATTGCAAATAGCTATACTAGATGGACACCATTTACTATATTAACATCTAAGATGCACCCTCAATTCAATCTTACGCCATGAACTGAGGGTGCAATTTAGAGTGCATTAAGTTTCGTGTTTGACAAACGGGCGTAAGATTGAAAATGTATTGCATAATGACCGTGTAGAACCCCCATTACTACAACATGATATACATACATATTTCATACGGCTTATATAGTTGCAATTATTGTTTAAGGAATAGGACAAAACTGGCAAAAAGCCCTTGACTAGGAAATACCTTTGACAAGCTAAATGTCCAAAAGTACAAACCCGACTGCAGCAACAGTTAAAAATCCGCCTTTTTTTACTTTAACCTTATTGCACGAATTTTGAAACAGAAAAATATTTTTTTACTATAAATATCTTAGAACAGTATCTAAGGTAAAAATATTTTTGTCTATTTATTTTAGAAATTACTACACGAAACCAGATATGTTATACGAGTATGTATAGTTAAAGAACGTAAAGACGTTTATGGCTTCGTATGCATTTATGAAAAATTATATTTTATAGACTTTTTAAATTTCTTGAAAAAATTATTTTGCCATCTTAGTTTTAATATAATCGGGAAATCCACTGAAATTAATATTGCATAGTTGGAAGTACCATTGAAGTAAAAACGCTTCTAAGAAAGAAAAAATCTCTTATATGGCCTGGTAAGGCCTAGTAAGTAGTTATTATCTAGTGTCACTCTCACATTAAATACGAAACTAACGACACCTCTCAACCCAAAATTCATTAGGCCGTTTAGGCTGCAGAGCGCGCTAAACAATTATTATTTATTACATACATACATGATACATATATACTATCGAAAACATAACCCTCCATCTTTCGCAGTCGGGTAATTAGTAGTTCTTTAAAGATCAATTCTTATATCGTTAAGACATTTATTAAGCTTGTCAATAAATATATTTTATATAATCGAGTAAGCTTTACATAAGTAGTAAATAGATTGTATTTCACAGGAAACAAGCCGTCAAATTGGTAGCAGGCAGCTGTAGAAATGATTATAATTAAATTCAGCACAACGATACTTATTTTTAAGTACATATAATGTAATAACTATTAACCAGTCATTTATGTTTTTATTTCACTTGGAATTGTCGTTTTGTTATGCAAGTTTTCTATGTCTTCACTAACTCTACCATGAGTTTGTACCGAAACTCAAAAGTATTTATCGGTACACGTTACCAACAACGTAAATTTTCAGTATGGCAATTTTGGTTCCGCAAGTGACCGCTGGGGGCGCTGTAAAAATATCGATACTAATTTAATATGTACCTAAAGAGATATGGTGAATAAATGAAAGACATTATATATTATATTTTTAATGGTAGAGCTTATAGATCATGTAGCTTCTGAATAGAGCATATGCATGGTTTTTTATTATTTCTTTAAATAAATTTATCTTCATTGGAAAATGATGTAGTCCAATCAGTTTTTTGATATAATTGAAAACAACAAAGGTACAAGCGTTTAAAATAGTCAGAGAGAGAGAGATCAGATATTAATTGTGACGTCAAAGTTCATAAGCTGCATACAAAATTCATACTAAATAACGTTTTGAGAGAAAGAGATGGTTAGAAAACTTAAATCGCTAATATCTTATTTCTCAAGAGAATTCAAAATTTTTTTGTCATTCTGTATATTTTTTAGCTTGCTATGATAATAATTGCATTTAACAAATTTTGCCTTATACGCATCTTCCCTATTCTGATGTTTTCCAGAACACACACACACTTTTCTGGTTAGGCATTTTCAACTATGCGGCCACTTTCTATTTGTCGTACCTCCTAAGTGACAGGGGTTGTTCACCCTTATTGGAGTGAGCAAACTAAGCCGGGCCGCAGCGTGACGGGTCTCAGCGGAGCGGATTTTTGAGCGGCGTGTCCGATACGGCCCGGCAAGCTTTTAACAATGTGACCACATTTAGTAGATTTCTACTTTTTGCTTCAAATGAATAACGGTAGGTAGTTCAAAATCTTTTAGTAGATTATAGTAAAAAAATAATATTATAAAAAAGAATATTATAAAAATTTTAAAAAGGATAGTGAAGACAGTCTTTAAAACATTCAATTTTATTTTAGTTTTACCCACGTAGAATACATTGAATCATTAAGGAAGTAGATTTTAGTAGAAATAAATAAGAAACGTTACTATATTCCTATAGCAACGTGTTTCAGTATATCGAGTCGCGATTGTTTCAAACTCATACTGTACACTGACATACCCAAAATCCGTCAATGCGATGAGACCCGACCCGTCAAAAGTATGCCATAACGCATTTTGCGCTGCGCTGAGCCTCGGCCCGCCCCGGCACGCCCCGGCACGCTTTAAGTGGACGCTTACCTTACCTTACTAAAGCGCACTGAAGTGGGTACGGGGCAGTTAATTTCGTATTGTTTTAGTGCGAGATCAATCGAACTTTTTGGCTCGGGCTCAAAGTATCAAAGTGACAGTTTAGATAGTATTTCGTCGGTTTTAAAGTAAAATAACATAATTAGTGTCTACTGCTAAGATATTTGGACTATTTACCGTACAGAATACAAGTTTATGTTTAGAATATTACGAAACTAAAGGCCAAGAGTTTAAAAATAATAAGTGTGTCGGTTACACAATGAGCTAACGAAGTGTTAATTACTAATGCAGGATTTAGGATTTCTGTTTAGGCACTAACCCCTTTTTTTATAAAAAAAACATTTAAACAGCGTTTAACTAATTAAGGTTGGCTGTCCCTTTCTGTCGTGTGACGTTTTAAATATTTCAGAAGGGGACAGCGAATCTTTATTGGTTACATATTTTTTAAACATTTTTATGAATAACGGAGTAAGGTCTAAAGTGCTTCACCTAATCTAAGCTGTGGAAATCAATAAACCTTTGTCAAAAAAATTGTCATGTCTGTACAAACCTGCCCGATTGACAAAGAGAATCCAACACTTTGTTCAATCAATCGCGGTATGTATACAAATTAATTTTTTTGACAAATGGTTAATGCCCCCCTAGATTAGGTGAAACCGCTATAGTTCTATTTATTAGCTGGTAACTATCATTGGTCGTTTACAAACTAATTTATTTCAAATCAAAAAGACTTATATAGCAACTTCGTGTTATGTTAGCTTTCTAATGGTAAAATAGTTTTTAAAATCGGTAGCGAGTGTCAGTAGTACTAGTATGCTAGATAATTATAAAAGAGAACTAACTTGGTATTGTATCTTGAGAAACTAGCGTCGTGTAACCCGGGCATAGAAGTTGGTAGATTTTGTAAATTATTTGTAAAGTGTCTTTGAATTTTGTATATTTAAGCAGACTACAGGTCGCCCTGTGGTCGAAATTAGACCATAAATATTTCTTATGTCAAGCACAGACTTCATTGGCATAAAGGTCACGTTACTAGGCTATTAAATTAAAAAAAAAATACAATCATAAACAAAAGAGTATTTCTAGTATGATTATCGGGTCATGTCAAAATATTGTAGTGTGCGTAGCGTTTAATTTTTATTAAAAATATGCAAGATTAAAGCACATTTTAAAATAATATCAGTATTCCACGATCCTCCTCCATATCAAACATAACGGGGAAAAATTCCATGCTTTTGCATCAGCGCATCTTTCGTAAAAAGGGGCACAAAGTTTGCCGCTCGCGTATTAATATAATATAGATATAAACGAAAAACATCCTCATTTTATCGTTGTCGGTTAACATCATCGATAGATCAATCAGTTTTTGTAATGGAATATGTTACAAGCTATTACACGCGTTTATGATAGAGATCAAATTGATTCTAACAAAAAATGGTAGGTACAAAAATATAATGTAATTAGTCCATTAATTAAGAATATGAACTTCTTTTACCATGATGGATGGCCAGGTATCGTATTAAGGATGCCGTGGCCTATGAATCATACATTTAGAAAGTTTCTAAATACTTTTTAATTATTTACTGACCGTGGACTAACAAGCTAAGTGTCCAAAAACATAAAACCCAAATGCACGATCTATTGCAATTTAAACATCAAGTTATGTATATTTCTTGAAGGGCTATTTAAAGCCCCTCATTTTGATACTCTACTCGACCTAAATGGGCGGTAAAAAATATTTAGAACCTCACCATTTTTGGCTTCGAAAACTGCGATCTAGTTTTTTTATTTTTTTAATGTACCCAGTGTAACTTGCGATATAAAAACGATAATGATACTCGATACGTGAAAATCAAAAATTATTTAAGGTTAAAAATGCTTCCACCAACTAATTATAAAATTAGCTAATAATAATAACTACGCGTCGCCCTGTGGTCGTAATTCTACCATAAATATTTAAATCTATCGTATACATGAGCTATAAAAAACTATAACCTATCGAGGCCATTAAACTTTATTCATAATAAAAATCACGGACTTCAACCATAAACAAAAGAGTATTTCGTGTACGATTATCGTGTCATGTCAAAATATTGTAGTGTCGTGGTGTGCGTATCGTTATTTTTAAAAAATATGCAAGATTAAAGCATATTTTAATGTAATATTAGTATTCCACGCTCCCCCTCCGTATCGACTATAACTGGGCGAAATTTCAAGCTTTTACATCAACGCGTCTTTCGTAAAAAGGGGTACGAAGTTTTCCGCTCGCGTATTAATACATAGATATTCATTGCGTAAAGTGTGGTGCAAAAAGGTGTTAATAAAATGAGTGGATCCATCATTCTGCCCTATGAGAGGGTGCAATGTTTTTTTAAATGTATTTTACATTGTCAACTACAACACTACTTTCCATCACACACAATAGTTGAGATACGAGTCATTAAACAATTCAAACTAGACAACTTATTGTCTAGTTTGAATTGTTTAATGACTCGTAATAGTGCCTAAATTTGCACTGAAATCATCATGTAAATACAGACCGACTCTATGGACACAAAGTATAGTGAGACTACATTTGGTTTTTTTTACATGTACGTTACTGACGTTCTGTCGCTAGAGTCATTAGAAACCTGATTTAATTATGCTATTGATTTTTTCGTTCAAAAATCTAGACATACAGTTACTAACTGCCGCACTAAGAAACAAACCTACCTACCTATAGTCGGGGAGGTGAGAGTGCTATTTTTGTAGTGACTCGAGCGTCACTGAGACCTAGTACGTTTCGTGGATTAG
>JAOTAV010041606.1:0-17876 GCA_026546445.1 Cyclargus thomasi
GTGATAACTGAACATCTGCATCCACACTCTGATACTGGCAACTCCTAAACGGGGAGGCATGAGCCAAGAAGAAGAAGCTATTTGTATATCCAAATGTTATTTAAGACATAATATTACTTTAATCTTTACGGATTTCAATATAATATAACTTTTCACTATTTGTAAACGCGTAATAAGAATTTTCTATTTGAGATCTTTCAAAAACTATGCAAGCTAGAAACCTGGGTCTTTTACTCGGGCATTTTCTAATTAAGTACTCATTCGAATAAAGATAATATACGGTTTTTGAGTCGAACACATACACACTGCGTGGTGATAATGCCTTGTACACTCATGGGCCTTTTACACTCTGATAAGTGTCTAATAGGGCAACTATAAATCTTCTGTCAAATAAGTAGGTGATATTTATCAGGAAGTGTGTAATTTGCCACAGACCCTAAATGCCTGTAATTCCTAATCTTCAAAACTTATTATTATTAGTCATTATCATATAATTTCTAATTGACCATCTACCCGTCAGGTGTGAGAGCAGCGCCGCTCTGGGACTCGCAGCGTCAGAGGTTCGTGGGTATGCTGACCATCACGGACTTCATCAAGATACTACAGATGTACTACACCAGCCCCGACGTAGCCATGGATGAGCTCGAGGAGCATCGGTTGGAGACCTGGCGACGTGAGTATATATTGTGAACTGTGAAGAGATACGAGGCTAGTGAGGTTAGAGACGAGATATGGGGCGCGTGTGGTAATAAACGAAATTTGAGGAAGTGAGGCTAGAGAAGAGATTTTAGGCGAGTGAGGTTAGAGATAAGATTTGAGACCAGTGCGGTTAGAGACGAGATTTGAGGCAAGTGCGGTTAAAGACAAGTTTTGAGGCGAGTGCGGTTAGAGACGAGATTAGAGGCGAGTGAGGTTAGAGACGAGATTGGGTTTGTTGACGCTTCAAAATTTTGGTACAATGCCTTTTTTATGTATCATCAAGAATCAACACGTGATACATTACACGTTGTAGTTTTGTTTTGTTAAAAACAACAAATAACTATTATTTGTATTTAAATGACGTGCAGAGTTTATTAAACTCAATACTGTTATTATCATAAGGAAAACGACCAAATCGAATAGTTGATGGGTTAAACACACAGGTAATTAATATAGTAATAAATAAAATCTACGCAATCTTTATAGATTAAGGGTTTTAATTTATGGTTTATGAATTATTATGCGTATGTAGGATCATATGTACTCTTTTGTTCTAAATTTCAAATAAACGAAAATAAAAATTACTAATGCATATTTGTCATTTGTGTAACATCTATTTGGTACCAAACGTGTAGTGGTATTGAACTAAAATTTATAACTTTTAAACTTATAATAAATTATCCGGTCTAAATTCAAAGTAAAAATCCTGACTTAAAGGAGAAGGAAAAGAAAAATCTCAATATATATATAATTCTCGAGTGAGTATTTTAATCGCTAAACTCTTCTTAAACGAGTGGATGGATTAAGCTGAATTTTTTTGTATGTGATCAAGGAACTTGAGAAAGATTGTGTGAATCTATCACAAACAGATATCGGCAGGACAACGCCTGTCGGGTTAAAGCATAAATAAATAACACTTAAAATGCATTCGTAGAATACGTAGTATACAACGTGGAATTATCAGTTGACGTACACAACTAGTTAGCTGACAGCACCGATAATTATTTTGAGCCATCGATTTGTGAGAGATCCGCCATTTGAGGTCTTCTGAGTTGTGCTAATTAGTTACGATATATCAGATTACACCTACTTCTATTCACTAAATACTTCTCTTGGTACTCCGGTTCAGAAATAATAATGTTTTTCTTTTTTTTTTTTGTAACATTTTGGTCTCGTATTGTGAAGTTAATCAAATTCGCTTATCACCCGTTTAAAGTGACAGAACTATCGTGTTCTTGCCCAATTTAGGACTGATTCCTAAACAGTAATTTAAAAAATGTTACGTGCTTTTAGTTATTTATTTTCGAATCAGTTTGATTTCGATCAAACGACGATACCGGCAGTCACAAAAGTTAAAAAATCCATCTCATGTCGATCAGAAGAGGTCTGGTTGTGTTGGCCGTTTGGGTCATCCCCTTGTAACCTCCTCACCATCTTCTTCCTCCCACAGAGGTGCTGAAAGGCTCCGTAATGCCGCTGGTGTCGATCGGCCCTGACTCGTCCCTGTACGAGGCGATACGGATGTTGATCGCCAACCGCATACATCGGCTGCCAGTTATCGATCCCAACACCGGGAACGTCCTCTACATACTCACACACAAGAGGATATTGCGTTTCCTGTTTCTATACGTGAGTACTTAGAGTAGAGTACTTAGAGACTACCCTTATATACTTTAAGCCCGGCCGCTCATCATCTGAATTCCCGATCGGGAAATTCTGACGCAGCCGTCAAATATCATACACGAACAATGTCGAAAATCAGAAAATGTAAGTACGGATAGTATATGAATTTTTCTGATTCATTTTTTTTTTCATTCGTGATTTTCTGAAGACTAAAGACGAAGAAGCGGATAACTAATATTTTAAACTGACGGATTCTTGTTTAAATGGACGATATAGGACCAGAAAAATAAATTGAAATAAAATTAATATGCATTTAATGTGTAGTTAATTGCTAGACTAGAGCTACACAATCAAATCGCTGAATTACAAGATTTATTAAAATTTTATAGAAAAAATTAGTGTTTACTTGAAGATTGTAAGATGAAGATTGAGAGATTAAGAATATGAAGTTATTCGCTTCTTTCACTTATGTCTTCAATTCAGACAATGTGCGGCCAGGCTACACTCTATAAATCTTCGTACTAAAATTCTTGTTATATTTACTTAACAAATAGTGCTTATCAAAGCTATAGACGCTATAATTACTACGGTTTTCACCATACGATAAAACAATAATGTTTAAAGTTTTTTTATTCCTGCAACGTAAAAAGATCTATGACGAATGTTTCGCGCTATTTTATCATATGGCTGTGCACACAACTGACTTCACATATCTGTACCTACGAAATCCACTGACTCCCTAGGAGGCTAGGACCAATTAAGTGCAATTGGCCTACATTTATAACAAATGTAAATCTTTCACTCTAACCATTTTAACAGATAAACGAGCTGCCCAAGCCAGCGTACCTGCAGTGTCGGCTGCGAGAACTCCGCATCGGCACCCTCAGCGGCATCGAGACCGCCACAGAGGACACGAGCATCATCGACGCCCTGCGCAAGTTCGTCAACCGCCGCGTCTCGGCGCTACCCCTCATCGACACTGAGGGACGACTCAAGGATATATACGCCAAGTTTGATGTCATTGTGAGTATGTTTTGTTGATAGGTTTCCCGACAGGCGTTGTAACGTCTTAGTCATTACTAAGAAATGGCAATGTCTGTCGGAGAACTAAGATGCGACCTATTCTATATTTCAAGTTAGACTTAATTGAGTACGGCTATGAACAAGCCTTCGCCATGTGTCACATAAGTCATGGGTTAATGCAGCGGACATTAATGCGACATTTGTGCTGCAGAAGCGGGCAAAACGTTCTATTTATTAAATGTCATCAGGTGAATCCTTAAGAGAAAAATTTAAAGAAAGAAACAGTCTCAACACATCTTGGATATTGTATTATATTTTAGAAACAACCTAAATAAGAAAAGTGATAATCATTGTTTTAACACTAGAAATAAGAACAATTTAGAAATACCAGTGATCAGACTCAGAAAAGTGAGCAAATCATTTTAAGGCCAGTGTATACGCTTGTATAATAGAATCCCAGGAAGTGTTTAAAAAATCTCTATTAAAATCTCTATTAATAAATTAAAGAAAGTAGTAAAAGAATGTTTGTGTGCTTAAGCTTATTATAAAATCGTTATTGACGATCGCACACCTTGGGAATAGGATGGCCCCATGCAGGCAACTAAAACAATTATATATTTATTACTAGCTATATATCATAACATTGTTATTTTCCATCTTTTAGGCAAAAGATGGACCCGTGCGAGTTTCTTACGCCGGTTCTTCTCGCCGGGTTGGCGTCGTATGCGCTTGGCCAAATAAACTTACTTCACTTTAAATTTTTATCATTTAACGCCGTGTGCGATAATAGGGACCTTTTTACTTTTGAGTGTATACGAAATATAATTTTTTTTTCCGATTTTCCCGTCTAGAACCTAGCGGCAGAGAAGACATACAACAACCTGGACGTTTCGCTAAAGCAGGCGAACGAGCACCGCAACGAGTGGTTCGAGGGTGTACAGAAATGCAACCTCGACGAGACACTATATGAGGTCATGGAGAGGATCGTCAGAGCTGAGGTCAGTTTATACGCCACTCCCAAAATGTATGTAATGTATAATTGACACTTACATATAGATATTTGAGAGTTTCTGCAAAAGTATGTCAATTTATTTTTGTCATGGCCACTTTTCAGTGATTATTTTAATTTCTCAACATAACCTCGCTAAACAACATTAAAATTTATATAAATTTAAATGCCGCGACAACGCTGTCCGCCCTGATGTTTGTGACGTCACTTACCGCAAAAGAAACAACTACTTTTATTTTTCTTTTCATTAAATTTAAAAGATGTTTTAAAAATTTATCTTTAATTTTAAAAATCTCTTTCTGAATTTAAAAATATTAACAAATGACTCATCCCTCGTCGTTGCTGGTTTTCAATTTAGTGACGTCATAGACTCATCATGGCGGACAGCGTTTCGGATTACGTGATATACATTAAATAAAATATAAATTGATATCGTAATTATATGAACGAAAATTATTTTATTTTCGTCAACATTTATTTAGCTATTTGAATAATTAAACTATCGTTATAATATACTTATTTTTAATTTTATTTATGTCTTTGTTGTCGCTTGTATTATTTTTTTAATACCATTAAACCACAAAAGACTACGTAGACCGTCGCTGTTTGTCTCCGTCACATACAAAATATGCGTATAAAACTGTAATAAAAATATTACTCTCTGGTTTTGAAAATAAATTGCGATTTTATTTAGTGAAGTCTCTGCCCAACTTTAACTTATTCAAGATCTTTAGTAAATCCGTCAGTTTTCGGTCAGATACCGGCCTTAACATCAAATTTGTTGCACCGTTTCCCACTTGTGGTCTTATTACATTATTTTTTGACTAAAAATACTTGCTTTTCGTAATTTGATTTAAGTTTCGACAAAATACTCTTCAACTATCACACCTACTTATTATGTCTGTGTTACAGGTGCATCGTTTAGTCGTTGTGGACGAGGAGGACAAAGTGATAGGCATAATATCCCTGTCGGATCTGCTCATGTACCTTGTTCTGCGGCCGACCGGCGCCTGCGAGGGGGCCAGCCTTCGCAACGAGCACGGACCCATAGAGGAGAAGGACGAGACCACACGAGACAACGAGACCAGAGACCAAGAGACCACCGCCCACCCAGAGGTCACCGACGACCCCACGAGTGAGAGTGACTCAGTGCAATGAGTGAATGAACTAACTCATGGACTTAGACTGGGTGTGACATAGCGCGCTAAAAGCGCCCGATTTGAGAAGGTCTCAAGCGCTGTATCGGATTGAGTTATGTGTCTATAACCTCAATTAGCGCAACTAATTTGACAGGTGACATTGTTTAAGTATATTTTCGTTTAGTACTTATTATTGTTAATGACGATGTTGCGTCGATGTCTCGGCGCCCAGAATCAGAAGTCGGTCGACGACCGCTGCCGGGTTCGTTTGTAACTTTTAATTTGTGACATTAATACATAATAATATAGTGCAATTGATATCCAGTAATATTCTAGTGTAATATTCTAGTGTTCCAGTTCCCAGGTCGGATTGTGTTAGGAATGGTGCGTTTGGGACTCCCTGGTTATCCGTGTAAGCCCGGCTTTAAAGCTACTTGTGTGCCAAATTTTAACCAAATCCATTTTTTTTTTCAATAAAAAACTACACATTTATTATACTTAACTTTTTCCTTGTAACTTGGGTACTGGATGTTTTTATAATAGTGATATCCGATATTGTGACGATACATAACTTCCATTATGACTTCTGAATAATCTTTAAATATACGGAGGGATTTCAAATGGTCTTTGCTAAGACCTAAAAGAATTAAGCTTAATTTTGTCAGCGTCGAAAACTGCTTACAAGCACTTTCTCAGCCAAAAATCAAATATTTGTAAATAAAAAGAATTCGATTTTCGGCTAGGAATTTTTCTCAAAGATTCACTTGTGCAGTTGTTGTTTGCTGCCAAAATTCTATAACTCTTGGTTTCAAATTGTCCATTTGAATATTCGAAATATATTCTCTTTGAGGGGAGGTAAGGTTGTCAGATAAATAATATAAATAAAAGAGATACTTTATGAACGTTGAAAATATACGAAAATGTGGACGGTTATGGAATAATCGTATATTTTTAATATCGTTCGCTCGCCTCAACTTGTAAGCTAAAAGCCGGTGCATTGACAGGATTGAATTTGAATAATTGTTTGTTTATTTTTTAAATTTGAATCACAATAATAATATAGGTGACAGTAATTGCTTTCCATCGGGTAAACCATACGCTCGTTTGCCCCCTTTATTTAACAAAAAATATATAACCAAAAACAAATCTATCAATTTAGTACAGCGGGTTATATGTACGGGTAATATTAACATGCTCAGTATGACCACTGCTAAAATTATATAGAGAACAATAATTTACAAAAACAAACAAGAACAAAACGAAAGATTTTGAGTTCTCTACATTTCGTCTATTCCTATAGGATAACCCTTTCTATACTGCCGTCCTGAAATGCCGCTATGTACAGATAGAGAAATTGAAACAGATACAGATTGTGGATCTAAGTAATTTGATCGGGTGATGTCAAACTCAGTCGACAGATAACTACTTACAAGGAATTGACATGTTCCGACCAAATTACGTAGGTTCGTCAACTGGCTCTCTTTCAATTTCCCCCATTATACAAAAATTACTTAACATGTATTTAACGGCAATGGCAACTTTAATTTTGATAACTCGATGACTATAAAAGCTACAAAAATTTATCTAACCCGTCGATAGTTTTCTTTTGCTGATAACGTTGGCATCGAAATCGACCCGTCATCGGTTAACGGCGATTAAGTTTAGGGACGGCAGTATACTGGTCACGATGAATGCTCACCTGCAGATAACCCTTTCAATACACCGGCAAATGGGGTCCGTTTAGCCCCATTTCAGCAAGTGGGGGCAATTTTTACCCTATTGCCACAAATGGGGTCCATTTTGACCCCATTTCTGCAAAGAGGATAAAATTTGACCGCAGGCACTCTCGTTGATTTGGGAGCGTCAGTCGGTGGGTAGACGTAACATGCTCATTGTCGTTTAAAGTATTATAACTAAGTATTGTGTTATTAATTTATGTGTAGTTTTAATGTTAGAGTGTTAACACGTGGCGAGTGAGGTGTGAGGATGCGTGTCGTAGCGCACACTACACAGGTTTGATAGAATATTAATAAAATTCGGTTCAATTATATATTGTTTTATTGTACCCCAGTCCCGAATCTATATACAGGGTGTAGCAAAAGTAAGTGGTAAAACTTTAAGAATCGTATCTATCCCTGATAGAAAATTCACTGTGAAAATGTTTCGTGATCTGTATGGCCAACGCACGAGTGACATTTGCCTATACAAATCACAATTTTTTTTGTTACACCTGTATATAAAAATCTCAGAAACCACGGATGCTAGCAGTTTAAAATTTTGCATGCGTTTTCTTTTTTGGGACGTAGGTGCTCACTGAGACTTTGGGGAATTCAGCACCTAAATAGTGTTTTGGGGATTAAAAGTTTGTAGGAAACTTCGTTACAACACGCGAAAGTAGTCACTGCCCACAGCTAGTACTCTATTGTTATGTTCTGAAATCCTTTTATTGTAATGCTCTTGAAAAATGAGATCATGACACAGCTGGCGTAAGCATGTGCGATATATAATCACAAAATATTTTATATTGACCGCGCTGTAACACATCTTAATGGAAATTCATATTTCACAGTAATAAAACTTGCTTTTCATGCACTTATTACACTTTATTGATTAATCATTTATAATAATTTTGTTTTACACGACCGGTTACGATTAAATCATGATTGGCATATAAAATAATGTTACACCTGATTATTAATTCATTATTAATACAGTCGAATAAGTGCATGAAAAACCAGTTTTATTACTGTGAGACATAATATTTTATTTAAATGAATTCTTTTGCTTTGCGAATGACACATACGTATAAATGATATATTAATATACTACAAAGTAATTTAAGCCAAAGTATGATGGACGTAGAAATAATATCACAGCTACGTCGAGTCTTAGTGAAAAAACACCGCTTATACTGTGTTTTCTATGCGTATTTCCCAATACTACATAAGGTGCTAAGCGAAGTTTCCTGTGTGCTATGCTGCATTGCGAACAGTATTTCAGTAAAAATATAATTGATTATACTTTTGCATTTTGTAATTATCAGATAAATTAATTCTCATGCAACCTGCGGATGGAAGGTTTTCGGCTTGACATAAGAGGTCAATTTTAATCTACATTACATAATCGATAAACTACATTATTATTGTTGTGCACTGATTAATTTCTCTTGTGCAAATGTACATTTTCTTTTCTATTTTCATACTGTTTTCTTCATGATTTACAATTTTGTATTTTCTAATGTTTATGATAAAAATTATAATAGGTATTTTGCTGGACATCTTATTGAAAATATTATATGTGAATTATTCTCATAGACATCAATAAAATTATTTACTAAATGATGATAAATAAATTTAGGGGCAACTCTGTTGCCCCTAAATTCATGAATGTACACCGTACATTTTTCCGGGATAAGAAGTATCCGATGTCCTCCCTCGGGACTTTTGAGTCCCCAGTCCTAAGTCCCGATTGGTATGGAGACTCTTTGGAATCTCCATACTAATTTTCTGTAAAATCGTTTCAGCAGTTTGCACGTGAGCAGACAGACACATTTTTGCATTTATAATATTAGTATGGGTATTCTAAGGCTTAAATCTTCCACAAAATGTATCAAACAATGTTTTAGCAAATTTTGGATCAGATCGGACCTCGGAATCGCGTTCTCCCATACTAAGTTTAACCCCGCTTTTTACCCCCTAAGGAGAGGAACTTCGAGAAATCCTATAATTCGTCATACGGAGAACACTCCCCCCAAATTTCATGTTTCTACGATCAGTGGTATAAGCTGTACGTTAATTCCTAAATGCGTATAGTTCAAGACAAAATATGATTTTATATAAATGATATTTAGATTACCCATAAAAATACTGTAAGAATATCTATTTAGAAAGTTTTAGTTATTAGTCTAGTCTTTTAAAATGATAATTCGTAGAATTAGCAAACATAAAATTATATTTATTTAGTCGTGTAATATCTAAATTATATATTTTAGTAAAGAGGTTATAGGGCTTCGAAATAAAACACCATTGAAGTGTAGGAACATCTAATACAGTACAGATAAAAGGGTTGATCGCAAAACTTATAAATTATACTTAGATATAAATACATTTATTAGTAGTTGTATAACCATTGCTCTGACAAACAAAATACAATCATACAATAATAAACTCGTACAACACATTCGCCAAAACATTTACTTGCAATGGTTCATTTAAGCAGTCTTTATTTTGCATTCAACAAAGTATATTTTTATCAAAAACTCATTTAAAACAGTGGTACTTAATAACATTTAATTGATAAGTTGCTCGCAATAGCGATGGCAGTGTCTTACAATTCAGTTCTCTTAGAGTAGTCACACCTAGACGTTACGCGACGCAAACATATCAAATATTAATAACAATAATGCAACTGCGAAGGTGATTTTGAGTATTTTATTTCAAAAGCACAAATGTACGTCGAATTACGCGTAGGTGCGACCGTACCCTTAGTACACAACGCATGTTCGAATCAATACTTATATAAATTATAATAAGAGATTCGCAATATAATTGCAAAATCTAAAAGTTATTGTAGCACAGAATTTTCTCTACGAAGCGAACGCGAACTTCAACTAGCACTACAAGCGCCATCTATGAGCGAAGCAATGTCAATACATTTAAAGTTAAGATTGAGAAGAAATTTATTCTCACGCGATAATATACGAAGATAAGTTTTTCACTATAGGGATTAGACATGGACGCAAAGTACTGGTGAACAACATTTAGGAGATTTAAAACACAGCAACAGGGATTTAGTAGATGTCTCACCGATTTACTGGACAACTTTAGTGTCGTTGCCGTCACCGCAGATCACCTTGGTGAAGCGGAAGGAGTAGATCAGGAAATAGCAGATGCTCACTGAGAATCCGTTCAAAAAGGAGTAGAAAAAGTACCGCCACTCGAGAGCCGTCAGATCCTTCATCATGTAGTAGAAGTTACAGAACATCTTGATGCTGAACAAGATTTGGAAGGTTGCGAGAGCAACGCCTAGAATCACGTCGAACATGATCCCTCTGCTTCTTGCCTCCAAAAGTGCAGCTGTACGACCTAAAAATAAAATATTTTCTTTATTATTAATATGAAAAAGTAATAAACCAAAAATGATAGAATTTAATTAATCTTATTTATTAAAAAAAATATTTAAAATAAATCATTAGTAATAATAAATAATAATAAAACAATCCTTCAAAATTAGGAGCTCTAATTATTTTATTATAGAAAAAGATTTTATTTTAAACTAAACTAAGTCTAATATTTTACTACATGACAGTAAAATTTTTTCAAATATTAGAAGCTAAATTATGTAGCAAAAAGTTTAACTATTGTTTCAAAAGTCTAAAAGTAAACTGTTTGATCATTCAAAGTAATTTAATTCTACAAATATAAAAATATATTACTCACTTTTGAATTTGTTCACTTCACTTAACAGATTTGTAAAACGCCCAAGTTAGTCAGAGGAACTAGCGAGACTGTTGGCCGGGCTAAGTCTAGACCGTGAATATCTAGATGCCCTGGGTCCTGCCTGGGGCGGTGAGGGCTGCGCATGTCCGCTCTACCCCGCTCCGCCCAGCCTCGTCTCTGCGCACCCGGCAACAGCCCTTAGGTCGCCTAGCTTCTATGACCCAAATCGTCATTAATTCGGCCAGATTATCGATTCTGCATATGCACAAATAGCAATATAATAATTCGTTTATTGCCCCCGGTTAACGCGACTGTCGCGCCACCTGCCTGCGTTTCCAGCGCCATCTATATTTTGATTTATGCAGCGTAGCGATACGCAATATTATGAGTGAATTTCCTCTTAGGTATAATTAATTATTACTTTGTGTATTTTACTAGCTTGGCGAATATCATCTTACTTGGGCATTCTTGTTAGCAAGTTTTTAATAAGTATATATCTTCTAATTTTTTTACTCAATATAATCATTATATACTCATGTTTGGCTTCATATTGTGTGTATTATATCGTATAGTTGGTAGTTTCATGCAAATTACAACCTTACCTCTTTCAGTGCAATATAATGTGTCTTTTTTGGTCTTTTTAAAATGTTTCATTAGATAAACGGGACAATCCATAAAGTACGTAACACCTAAAGTCAGGGGGACTTAGGGTTTGCTTTGTGAAATCACATTTAATTTTTTTTTAATTTAATCTCGAAAGTTCCAATTTTTAGATGTAAAATTGCAGATTTGTGACATTGTGGGAATGGGGAGGTCTCAGAAATATGACTATCTGTAACAGGGGGTCTAAAAATTGTGAAATTTGTGTGACGTACTTTATGGATGGTCCAAAAGCGGCTAGAGATTATAGATTGATATTGAATCAAATGCTGGTGATACACTATAAGATATACCTATCATGTACTATTTGAGGTGCAGGTAATAAATTCTATGAAGTACAAGCGTTTTAAGAATGGGTAGAGGTACATAATAACTTAACTCTAAAGTTCTGATTTAATTCTTGTTAATATTGATAGTTTTATAAATGTGACTTAAAAAGAATTTAACGGCGCCTACGGCTTATTTCTTTTGAAAAATAACATTTTTAAGAAAAAATAAAGAATAAAATTAATAAAATTGTCGCATACGTGCGTCACATGTCTGTTTTATTTCGTTGTAGCATCTAAATAGTCGGTTAGACTGAAAGTACGTATCGTGGAAGAAATTTTTCTCTTAAGAAAAACCGGCCAAGTGCGAGTTGCACTCGCGCACAAGGGGTTTTAAACCAGTATAGAGCAAACATTGGAAAAACGCAATTTTAAAAGTTTTGAATGCATAAAAATATAAAACGTAATGAAACTTTTAAAAATTTACGAAACAAAGTCATAAAGTAAAACTGAGATGGTGGGAATCGAACCACGACCGATTAGAGCTTAAGCAAGCACCCTAGCCACTCCGCCACGGCGCTGATGATAAACGCGTCGAATTTATCGTTATTATTATGGAACAAAAACGCAGAAAACGTGAAGACAGACGGATAGACATCGAAGTCTTAGTCCCTTTTCTACCCTTTGGATACGGAACTCTAAAACCTATTTTAAATTTTATCTACTCATTGCAACAAAATTTCTATCAATACTGGGTTACGAGATATTAAAAATTGTCTAAACCATGAGATAACGGGACGACATAAATTAAACTAAAGTTAGAACTAGAAGCTACAAATTTTCGTTTACTATGACTTTTTGTTAACTTTACTGAGTTCCGTGCCTCGTCTCATGGCTTAAGCTATACTAAACTAGCACGTACCTGGCGATGCGTGATGATGGCAGCTTGATACTAATGATGTGCTAAATGGAGGCAGTGTAATAGTGGGGCTAGGTGAAAATGACGTGTATTACAAGCAAGCGATTTTATATACATTTATTCATTCATATTCTAGAAATATCTCTCTGATTTTTCTATGAATGGACTTTAAAAAAAAAATCGCTGTTTCTCCACGTATTGACAAAGCTCCAGATATATACCAAAACTGATAAAATTCCAGGTAAATCTGATTACGTTCTTAGAGAACACCAGAGAGTGTAATTTGTCTGCTAGATCGCCTTATCAGGCATTTGTGTAATAGAATATACTTATTACTCTATCTGTCACATAAGTTATGGATAGAAAATCATGACTTTATCAGTAAGTGGTGAAGCAGGCTCTGATCTTTTGTATATTTATCAGGTTTATGTATAGAGTATATTTTATGCTTCAGAGAGATATTTAATTTAGTTTTGCGATCTTCTGTCTTCGTGTGTGTTGTAGGAATCACCATGTTAGTCTTCCCATGTCTAACTATAAAACATTTCATGTAGTACTATTTTTATTATAATCATTGACAGTCAGACTATTCACTTAGAGTTTTTATTCTAGCAAATTCTGTTTGCTGTCGCTTCTGCTAAATTATTTTCTAACTCAATAAAATACTTTGTATACCATGTAAATAAATAAGAGAACCCGTAAATAAGTTTCATGCATTACTAAGATGTAATTATATTTCAGTAAATTAACAGTATATTCAACAATTTTGTATTCAAGCCAATATGTTCCCCCGTATCAATTTTGACGTTTAAACTAATATTATATAATATAATCTTATAAATATATATATAGGCCAGACTTATATACGATACATAGCAGGAGTGTCGATACGATATATTGAAAGATACATAATATTTTATGTAGACGATACACTTTCGTCTGAATCCAAACAATTATTACTACATTAGATTATAATCTACAAAACATCTGACAATTTGCACATCTATCTACAAAGATCTTCAGTGTAACTCCAAAAACTGTTCCGCCTTATAAACGAAGATTATGGCTATCTCGTGTCTTGGTCTTAATAGTTTTACCAACGCATAAGACGGAGACAGCAAAACTAATAACTTCGTCTGTTAAAAAGGCTTATCATTATTGGGTTGGTTCTTAAATTCCATCATAATTAATATTCATAATAATTAAATCTCAGTTAAAATAGAATTTGACAAAATATGTGATGTTTTTTTCTAGAAAAATAGTAATATAATATTTGTATAATGCGCATCCCGAGAGTAATCGTTTAGCATTAACAGCAATATTTATTAAAATTAAACACTTTTGTACGTGAACTAAGAATTATATAATAAGATTAAGGATTTTAATCCAGCTAATTCCAAAAAATTCCTTATAATAGTTTTTATCTAATTTCGTTTATGGAGTTACCTGAAGACCTCATAAACAACGTCCTTAGACGCGAGTAACAATAACTACTTCCAATATTATGATTAAATATATTAATACTAACATGAATACAAGTTAAGGTTCACCTCCACGCAAACAATCCTATAGTCGACACCCAGAGACGAGTCATACTGACAAATACTTTACCGCGTCTCATGGATTTTAACTATACACTTAAAGACTTTGTAATTCACAATCGCATAATTCCTTTCAAAAGTACTTTATCTGCTAGAGTGGTATATGTACCATCCAAATCGATGCATAAGTAGATGACCAGACCAGACCTACGTAATCTGGTAGGGTCATAGAGCCGACATATTGTCCAGGTATTTTCGTCATTATGCTAACTAAGCTTAACGTAATCCCACTAAATTATGTAGGTCCTGAATCTGTTAAAGAATTAATTTCTCTGTATAGTAATAACATAATACCTAGTTAAGCTTTCCCACTCTAGCTTGAAGTTAAAAACTGAATCAAGCGCTGTTAAGTACACTTTAGCTTAGCCGCTATTTGTGCAGTGATTAGTCAGACTTTGACACGGATAAGGTTTGGAAATAATAGCACCAACAAACAACGAATACCAAACCTCTATTACGTACAACATAACAAATACACGACAAATATGGATGAGTTGATATTCTAACGGACTTTATAAGGTTACCAACATGTCCTATTCACATAGCTATTGTTTTGTATTTTCAAAACCATCTTGCACAATCCAGTCAAGGTAATTGTCGGTCGAAAAAAGCAAAATCACTTTGCTCCAGACTATTTATTGTAAGGATTACAGGTATACGCTTAGGACCTTTTCTCTCTTAGATATTCAGAGTAAAATAAAACTTTCTTTTCCCTCAAACTTGTCTCCCCTTATTCATAAAAATATTCAAACAGTGCTTAGCTAATAAAGATTCGCTGTCCCTTTCAGTCGTGTGACGTTTTCAAATTCTAGAAGAGGACTGCGAATCTTAATTAGGTAAACACTGTTCAAATATTTTTATGAATAGGGCGGCTAGTGTCCATGAACATAAACACACCATGTTTATCGCGTACTAAAGTCAATTTAGACGTGCACACAAAATTGCTTGAGCGTCTCAAAACGAAAACAAAATATCGACTTTCCTCAGAGATAAAGGTAGCGTAGAAAAATGTCTTACAAAATGTCAGCTCTCATATCGCCCAAGCCATATCTAGACCAAAACTCCAAGCCTTATCATCTAATTCAACAATACCAAAGAGTTGATCTACATTCCCGATAATTGGATGCAATAATATAGCGTTGAGAGATAAACATAGAGAGAGACCTGGGTAGAGAAGTATTCTATGCAGAAGATTGTTTACAAAGAGAGTGTATCCTCTTTTAACCACCCATTTACAAGACTTCTGGTGTTTCGCTTTTGTCCGCGTGTCCATGATGGGAAGCGAAAGCTACTTTTTACGTGAAATACGTTTGCTTCGTAACTTAAAAACAACTAAAATTCTCATAAGATCGGTTATAGTACACGAGGCAATGCGCAATCGACACTAAGCCGCTGCGTATTTTAGAATTTGTTATTAAATTTTTTTAGAAATATCTAAATTTTCTTTCAGCGTTTTGTAAAATGTATTGTTATTAAGACAATAAAAAATAAGAATTTGGCTATATTTCTTATACACTTGTTGTCCCACCGCTATATGATTCCACCTGTTACAATAAAATGTACTTTATACAATTAATTAGTAATAACTTATTTTGTTTGTATACAGATAGGTATATAAGTCGGCGAACTTATAATATTATTATATTTTTATAGACTTAACACTATTTACTCTGCTTACTTTGATTCAGTGTTTTTCAATTTATTTTTTAAATTACAACCCTCTCGATTGAAAAATATTATATTTCAAGAGTAGCTTTTTGGCGAAGGGGTTCAAAAACATATTGATAAACACAATTTAATCACAAATTAACACATTTCAATTCATAACATTATAGAATCACCTTTTATCTTAGTTTATATTTTTAAGATATTTGAGCAGAGTATAAAGAAAATAGTTACTAAAACTTTACATATAATAAGTTTTATTCATCAAAATACGGCTATGGTTGAGAATAGATTTTCTATTAGGTATAATAATTTACAGTAAAATTAAGTGCAGATCAAAATGTGCCTTGTTCCCAATTATCCATAGACTAAACAAGAGTAACATCACTTAAACTATGCAGGGCAAATTAACAATACTCAGGTAGCGTCTTGAGTGCGAGTTCGTGTCAATCCCCTTAAGAAGTTAATATCATTCGTCATCTGAAAATCACCAATAATTGGATGCGTTTAGTGCACCTTAAACCGGTTTAACCCTAACCCCCTTACTCATAAAAATATTTAAACAGGGTTTAGCTAATCAAGATTATATATTCCAGGCACGGCGAATCATGAACAGCTAAAAACTGTTTAAATATTTTTGTGAATCGCTTTTCATTCAACCCCCCCTGAGTCGCGTTTATAACACTAAATTGGATTTAACTTAACACGCTCATAGAAAATCCGAGTTTAATCTTCTGAACGCAATACGCGATTTAACTTTTTAAAGCGTCGTGTGACAAAAACTCGCACTAGATCCGGTTTGTACTAACGCAGATGCAGAAATTCACAATGAATATCACAGTAAAATAAAATTAGGTAACTCTGTTATTCATATCGAATATGAAACGCCAGTTTTAGGAATGTAGACATTCTCTAGCCTAAATTTACGTCCGCTCACAATTTGTTTTAGCATACCTACACCATCTCACAATGAATTACTTCTACATTTAGAATATTACTTAAAATATCACATTTCCAAGAATATCATAGATAACGAAACAAAATAAAGTACTGAGTACTCAATATAACGGTAAACATTACAAAGTGGTTGGTAAATCGGTAGAAATAGTACGGCCAAAGGTCTCTTGATATGTTTGAGTTGGAATTAAAATTATATTAAGCTAAGTATAGTCTTAACAACTATTTAAGTATAAAAAATCTAAGATTAATCTCAGGCAGTAAAATGAATTCTAGACTTTACCGTATCCCCAAAAACTACGCGTATGTTGCAGTTAGAGCTACACATTGCTCCGGTGCGTTGCGTCAACGCTTGCGATGGGTTGTCGCACAAGATGATTCAACGGCTTAACTAAGCAGCGTGCTTAGTCAAATTGCATTTGCTAGTCACGTTAAAACATAATGTTAAAACGGTATACTTTGCGGAATTCAATCCCATAGGATATTAAATAATCGCTAAATGTAAGTAAGGTCAAATCCACTGACCTCTATCTTATACGCTGGACTGACAATACCCTTTGAAATGACAGCTCTTTCCCGAGACGATTTGAGTGTAGAAACGAGTGGGAAAAGAACTAAATCTGACGTAATTTGCAAATGGCCGCTTAAGCGTTTCAATTCTATTTTGTTTACAAAGTGTTTAAATAAAAATTTGATGCGATAAAGTTTATTTGTTATTTCGTATATTTTTTTTATGTTATAGTTTATGTTAAGTGGTAGAAGTTCATAGGTAAACTATAAAAGAGTGTGTGTGTGTGTGTTAGGGTGCTTCATTTGAAACTTTTATTTTTTTTTTCTTGATGACACATGAAAATTTTGTTCTTTATATGGAAAAAAA
>JAOTAV010041617.1:0-17870 GCA_026546445.1 Cyclargus thomasi
AGCTGAACAAGATAAAAAAAAATGATTTTTTGAAGTGCTTCGAAGATTGGAAAAACCGTTGGCACAAGTGTATAATAACTCATGGGGATTACTTTGAAGGGGACAAAATAAATATTAATGAATAAATAAATAATTTTTGAAAAAACACAAAATTCGCGATACTTTTAGAACACACCGAGTACATTTTTTTTAAACGACGCTTATGCTTCATAGCACAGTAAAATCTATGTAAGCAATTCACACCGCAACCTGACGGAAGGGATCGCGTGGATGCATTTCTTTTTCTTTTCATTTCTTTTGAATATGTAGAATATTAATACGCGAACGGAAAACTTTGTACTCCATTTTACGAAAGACGCGTATATGTAAAAGCATGAAATTTCTCATAGTTGTAGTTGATATTAAGAAAAAGCGTGGTATACCAATCTACGCAACTACAATATTTAGACATGACAATCATACTCGAAATACTCTTTTGTTTACGGTTGAAGTCTGTATTTTTTTTTAATGTAATGGCCTGATGAACAGGACCTTAATACCCAATTTAAATCTGAGATAGAATTGAAAACATGTTATATATTTTATAGCTTCCTTTATTTATGGTACAGGAGGTATAATTAATTGACTGACTTCAATTGCGAACGTCATGCAAGTTACGTTAAAATCTGTCAATCCATACATAATTAAGAAATGCATTTTCGTATACCCGTCACGTTGTAGTGTTAGTTGATTCTATACAAATATTTGTGTTGTTATGCCCTGTTAATGTGACGACTGTACAAAAATGTTTTTGAAAAGGCCCTGGAAAGCTCACGGCCTGCGAGTAAACGTCGTTACACACAGCTGAATATAATAATTGAATCATGCAGATATCTCAGCTTACTGTATATAACGCTGTTACACTTAGGTCCACTTGTGTCTG
Source organism: Cyclargus thomasi (assembly GCA_026546445.1). Classification (NCBI taxonomy): domain Eukaryota; kingdom Metazoa; phylum Arthropoda; class Insecta; order Lepidoptera; family Lycaenidae; genus Cyclargus; species Cyclargus thomasi. Next base: position 923 of record JAOTAV010041617.1, read on the forward strand.
CCTCCAAGTTAATCCTTGATCAAATTTCAACTTATCTCTCGTTCTTGGTATACGGCGAAATAAGCTTAGCATAAGTCTATAGAGTTTGGTATACGTTCAGTTTTCCTTGAAACAATATTCAGGTAGGTAACAAGGACAAACAAAATTATTACTTACCTTTTGTTATTGGCCCCTGATTTTTTATCCTTTTATCTTGCTATATTCATCTATCATATTGTTTCGTTACAATAACTATCCTATGTTATTTCTCTGGACGGAAGTATCTGCATAACAAACAGCACTTTAAGTGGTAAGAGATAGCAGACGTCTAGACTCTTTAAATAAAAATGAATTTTATGAGACAGACAGGCAGACCGATAACTAAAGATAAACCCCCTTATTAAAAATATTTCCTCCTAATAATAGATCCTAATTAGTGAAACACTAACATCTTTGAGAATAAGGGGGCTCCATTTTATGCTATAGAGAGAAAATGATTTATCCATACAAATCATTTAGTGTAAAAAGGTACTTTGTAATATAAAATATGAAAAGATTTTGCATAAAAATCTCTCGTCTTAAATTCAAATACTCAATCCCTGCTGTCGGTCCCGAGCGAACTCACAAGAAAAGCTAGTAATGAAAAACAAATACTCCTGAGATTGATAGCTCAAGATTGAGGAATCGATGACATAAAATTCTACATCAGAGATTAAGGAACTGATTCACTGTTTTCTGATAAGTGTCGGATAGGCTATTTACAACTTATTAAACATATTCTCCATACTCTACTGTCAAGCTGGCACTTGTCAATGAGCGGTGAACCAGGCCCTAGATTCGTAACAATATCTAGAAAACAAACCTAAAATGACTTGTCTATTCTATACATACGAGTATAATATTCTGTAATAAGAGTCAAAAACAATTTGAACAAATGCATTACCATACACATTGTATATGCTCTGGTATTGGTATAAAGCTAAAAACTAGACAAAGAGGGAAACGGGAAATGAAATGACTTCAACAATAGCTGATTACAATGTAAACTTTGTTGAATTGCACGGCGTTGTGCTCTGGATAAGCTGAGCCCTAGCCAATGTATACTCTATATCGCTTCTTATAGAATAGCCGCTATAGAAATGTATGGAGTTGACTCATCATTGAATGAATGTTGACTTCTTATTAAACAAAGACCCGCCCCGGCTTTGCACGGGAGGTTATTTATTTTTTAAGCTCTCTGAAAAAAAATGTGGCGGCCGTCATTCATTTTAATACCGACTAGCTGTCCCGTGGCCCACATCGTTGGGCGTTTAGTTACTTGCATTTTCCCTATTTATCAGCTCATGAAAGCGTTGAATCACTAAACTCTGACCCAGCATTTGGCGTACTTGCATAGTCTTGAATTTGGTGTTAGGTTCCAATTTGTCCTGTTTGTTGCAGTAAGCCATAATTTGCGGATTTAGGGGTCATTAGGAATCCTGAAATATTATTTTAGTTTCATATTATGTTTAAATAACCGTGAAATATCTTTATATCAATAAATTTCTTGGGTAATCATTTTAGACAATGTCTGGCAAAAGTGGCATTTTACACTTTTTAAAAAAAATACTTAAAAATACAACTAATTCGATGTTAACATTCGAAAAGTATATTATGTTATATAAGCATCATATAAATAATCTACGTAAATTAATCTAGAAAAACTCACAGTTTTTCTAGATTAATTTTCGTAAATTTTAAATTCGTAATATCTTTTGAATGGATTGTCCGATTGGAATAAAAAAAAAAGTAATAAATAGTTTATTTATATATTATAATATGATCAATAAATATAGGCTAATAATTTTAATTACTTTTATTCCATAGAAAAGTGGTTAAACCAAACATTTATATTTTTGCCATTAGCAAAAATATAAATGTTTGGTTTATACTATAGCGGACTTTTCTACAGGCATTATTGAGTTCTACAACTTTTCTATAGAAGTCAACCATACATCTCTAACCATTTAGGCAGCGTTTGCGAGAATCGTATCCTACCTATACTTATCTATTTTCCGGGATAAAATATAGCCTATACGGATTCGGAATAATCCCTCTAAGTAATGATAAAAGAAATTTTAAAATTGGTTCCGTAGTAATTGAGCCTATTCAATACAAAAATAAAAAGACTTCTTCTTTATAATATTAGTATAGCTTATATAAATTCTATATTATATCTTCGAATGTCGATGCTATACGTAAGCGGTAGACCAAATGTGTTGTCAAGGGACTCTGTAGCGCTACGAAGGGGCTACGTGTGCTAAGAGGCGTCTACGAGTGCTACGAACTTCTACAGCGCTACGCACCGCATGTTTCATAAAAATTTTAATTTCCTTTTCTCTACAATTATTTTCTAACACAACAATATTTTGTATATCTCATATTTTATTTCGTTTAGTCCAAGATGCTTCCGGCGGATATTCGAAATTAATTTCTTCATTTAAAAAACAACATGCTTATTAAAACAGTTTTTTTTGCAAGGTTTACTTCGCATTCATAAGAATTGAGATACTGCAATAATAATTTGATCATACTCAAACTGATATATACGAGTACGTATAGTAATATTGCTTCTTCTTTCTAATTAGATATTCATATTAAGAGGTATCGTACGTACGTACGTTATTACAGTTTTTATACAGAAGGTTCATATATCAGCGGCTTACCTGACTGATAATAAATTATTCGCGACTACCATCCATTTAAAATAAGACCAATCGACAGATTGATTTATGTGAGGTTAATATTGACTAATAAAAAAGTTCACCGCTCGAGAATAATGAAAATATAATGAAATTTAAGGATTCAGGGTGTTTTCATAAAAATAAAATAGCTTGATTGTATTTAGCGCAAACAATACTCGTACTTTATTCAAATCTTTCGTATATTTGATTACGAGGGTTCATTTGATTTATGTAATTTCAAATTTTTAGTAATAAAATATCAGGATCGATTAACAGAAAACTTGTAGTACGATTAGATTTTTGTTTTCATGCTGTCGTTTTGTATACACACACACAGTTACGTTACGTAAGTACGTTTTAAATACACAGTTTAGCTTTGTTTCCGAAAATTTGCCTCGACTTTATTTCTAGAAAATACTAGTGATTCCAAAAGCTTAAAAAATACGTCATGCACTTCGTTCACTTAAACAGTTTTCGATCCTTTATAATTGAGTATTTTTTATTTATTTATTTATTTAAGGTCTTATTATTTTAGTGCATGTATTTTTTTAGATTTTTATGTATCAGATAATGAATTTATGCTCATGAATCTTGGCGTCATAATAAAGAAAAAATTTTATTTCGATATGCTTCCGTGAAATTTTATTTTTATTGCAGGCGGCTTACCGCCGCAGGTAAATTCTAGTTTAATATAACACGAGTAAATTTAAATGAAACTCATACGACTTTGGCATATTCTGTTTAATATTAAGTTTAATAGAATGCAAATTTAATGCTGTAAGCGGGTCTATGACGTGGTTTCATAAACGTTAAACCACTCTTAAAGTTGCAGCAAACATTTATTATTCATTGTGATCTTGACAGAGATTTGTGGAGCCAACTTTAGACGATTAAAATGTACAAACGTTAAATTTTGTTAGGTTTAGTTTTTACTTATTATTACGATGGTGTTGTTTTTGGTAATAGGGTAGTAATTCAAAAAGAAACTATTAAAAACTGTGGAATCCTTCAAATGAGTAGCAGTAAGTCGATTTAGCTGTTCCAGCCGTAGTATAATAGCAGTAAGTATAATTAAACACAAAATTTGTAATTATGTATAATGGGGTAAATTGAAAGAAAGCCAGATAGAGATCTAAGTAATTAGGTCGTGTTATGTCAAACTCAGTTGACAGTTTACGACTCACGTGGAATTGACATATTCTGACCAAATGACATAGGTCCGTCAACTGGCTTTCTTTCAATTTCCCCCATTATACATAACCTGTGCATAAAAAATGAATTGTTATCTGCTAATATTAAATTAAAACTTTGAAATTTCCTGTTACACAAACGACAAAATTAGAGCACTGACCTAATTTGTACTAAAACTCGATTATTATCTAAGACTCCTACGCGCTTAATTCCATTTTCCGTTGTTATTCTGAGAGATGTACTTAATTGTAGCATAATCATGATGCTAGGCGTCGAACGAAAGACCATAAATGACTAAAGACATTATCGTGAGATATCTCGGTAAAAAAGGCATGATTATTAGTATACAGGGTACAATAGCGACGCTACGAGGGAAGCGACGCTGGGCGCCGCACGTTATAAAAAGGAGGACCTGGCCATTTTTTTATGTATTTAAAATGATCTAGTTCATTCCAAAAGAATCTCGCTCTGGACGCCGGGACAAGGGTCCTGACAAAATTTAACAAAACTAAGTAATAATTATCTACCCCTAAAGTATGTGTCCCTAACAAAGTGTTCGTTTGAAAGTAGCAGCACCAAAGCGAAAAAAAATGTTTGTAAACTGTATGGGCAAAGCCATAACGTCGTTGAATGTACCTTTACCTAACCTTCTCTTATCCCACTACAAACCTAGTGGCACTCGCTTAAAAAATTTTAAGCCGCGAACCGGCGTGATAATGATGATTACACTCGGTATGTCTAGAAAGAATCTTCTTTTCGCGTTCGTACATTATTCATGCTCCAGCAGTATAATCAACATAAAATGCTACCACAGCAAACAGCTGACTTATCAACACAAACAACAAAGTAAGAAAATACAAATACACAAATATGTAGATAATGACTTACTGAGACTTCTTAGTGCATAAATATTTACATGCTACTTTTAGTCCTTGACTGGTATGATTTGTAATGTAATTTATTTGATCATACGTCATAGGTTTCCTAAATAGCTCTTTTGCGTTTTTAATTAAATCCGACGCGAAGTTGTACTAGCCATAAAACTCATTGTCAATGTTTGGCACAAACGAAATCTAATCCTTTACATAATCGGGATAAGTGAATTAAGGCTAAGCATTACATGAGTTTTAGGTCAAACCGATTAAAGTTGTTAACCTAATATAAACTTGGTTAATTTGTAACGTGTGTGGGGAATCGTGATTGTTTAGATGAGGCCTACCGTATATGGTGTTTGTTTTAGTCTACGAATAACAAATGGAGAAGTAGCTTAGTCGAAATTTCACATGGTTCTATTAACACGCTTTTATTAGGTCGACTTGCAAGTATAAAACTATGTAATGAATTCTAAAAAAACTAATTTAACCATCTTCTCAAGATTGTAGCATCAAGAAAATTAACAGTTGTATGTAATTTTGATGACAATGCAATGATATGGTACTGTTAAGATAATTTACTGATGATGGAGCCGGAAGATATAAACCGGAACTTCTTGATGAATAATCGATTTATAGCCGGGTTTAGACTTGTTACAAAGGTCTTGATGAACTTTGATAAGGTTTCAAGGTCTAAATACAAAAAGACTAAAAAGTACTAATAAAATAAATTTACAGTCCAAAAAACCCTTAAAAAAAGCTTTTTAATTATATTTAGGAGGGCACGTAATTTTAAACTATTATTTAATTCTATTTTAATAGCCTTGGTAGTAACAATAAATATAAGAAGGTTTGCTAGCTTAAAGTGAAATGCAAATGCAAATATCGTCTTTCGTTCTCAAAAGATTTTTATATTCTCGTGTATAAAAACTAGTATTCTCGTGTCATAAAGGGCGATGCATATTAAAGAAGAAGAACGCAGTCCAAAGCGATTTCCGGTGCTGATGGCTCGTAGTCAGTTCTTTGAGAGTGAGACTCTTCATATATTTAATAGCACTCGACTCACGCCTCTCACGGAAACTATGTTGATTGGATTGCGGTCAGATATTCCAATATGAAATTTAGTTCAAACAAAATGGATAAATTCAAAGCGTATTTTAATTACTTTTTATACTTTAATTTATAATAGTAAACAGACCGAATACAATATATTAAAGTATATTTAGCAACGAATAAATTTCGGCCATAAAAATTGAGTTTGTGCTAAGTTCAATTAATTTTTAAATTAACAAATACACATTAAAATAATAAATACGTTATTAGAAGCGAAATAATTAAATTAAATTAGATTTCTTAATAGCCATTACGAAAATCAGAATTCATAACTTTTACGACGGTTATAATAATTTAAAGGATTAATATAATTTGAAGTACTATTTTTTTTCTTAGCCTCTCGTAGTGTTTGATAGTAATGTTAGAGTATTATTGTTTATCAGTCAGCTTATTGTTTAACTGAGGAAAGCAAACACCATTAGTAAACAGTAATTTTCCTAACTCTGTCTCGTGTAGTATTATTATCTTGGAACTGACAATATGAAATTTCGGGATTCGGCCTTTCAATTAGAGTCAACATTGTTATAGTTGATAAAGCGGGGAGCTCTATTGTCTATGGTCTTCGTTACGTGCCATTCATATATAACTACGGAGGTGACTAATTTATAAACTATCTAAGCACGAAACCAAGCTTACAACAAAGCTTAGCTTAAAGCGTCTGTGGCCTAGTGGGTGAGACCTAAGGGTGCAGGTTCGAATCCGGGTGGAGGCGCGTACCAATGAGACATTTACTGTCGCTCAAGTACATAATACGAATTTTACCGGTGGCCCAACTTCCTTAATCCCTTATACCTATGGCCGGCAACACACTTGCGAATCTTCGGATGTCACATGTGTCCATGGACGACGGCAATTGCTTTCCATCACGTAACCCGTCTGCTCGCTTACCCCCTAAATATCGATTAAAAAAAGCTTATAGAGCAGGAGGATTGCCAGTAAAATCATCCCACTATTCTGTAAAAAAGCAGGCCAAGTCTCGTTTGAGCTGCTTGTTTATCTCTAAAAAGTAATGAAATCTAGACAAAGGCATGTCAAGTCAAAGGATCCTTCCTGTTATTTGTTAATCATCATAGTTAATGTTATGACTTGGCCTGATTTTCTACATAATGTTTTTGTTGGGATTTTACGTCTTTTTGTAGAATCATTATTTTTAATTTGGTGCAGTTTTATGTCTTTTTAGGCCCTGTTTTCAGGCTTCATCTCAAGAAAGGCAATAGCTAGAGAGTTAAAATTTTCATAGATTGTGTATTTCTGTTTTTGCTATGACTGCAAAAAATAAAAACAAAATAAATAAATTTAAGGAGGCTCATATCACATCATCAAGGTATATAAGTTTTTGCTAAATTAAAATTTGATTTTTTTTGGATTATTCTAGTTTTTATAATTTTTCCTTTACGAGTATATGGTCATTAAACCCTAGCGCTGTGCCGAATTTCAGATCTCTGACTTTATGGGAAGTAGTAGTTCCATTTTGATAATCGTGAGTGAGTGAATGTCGAAAATGCGAAACTTTGCTATCACTTAACTGCAAAACTAGACCTACAGACTTGAAATATCGGATTTTAAGTACGTGTTGTGAGCTTATTATCCAGAGGATCTTAAATAGAGGGCTGAAAATGGGGCGAAATGCTTCCTGTAAAGATAGTACGGCAATGTTCGCTTCGCTATTGACTTGGCGATGCCACTGCCGTGTCATCAGATGACGGAAAGTTACACAAAATATGTTTCACAGTGCACAAGTAATTTATAGCTAAAATTTGTAATATTTGTTACCCATCAATGTATGTAAAATGATGTTGTAAGAATAAGACTTTGAAACTCTACCCTACCTCTACGTAGAACAGGTACGTAAGCACGGAAATGACTAATATTTCTCGCTCAACTTGTAATCTTGGAATTCTCACCGAGCAGACAAGCGGTAAATTGTACAAAAATGTGGACGTAGCTTCAGAGGGCGGTATTTATGAGGTTTTCTAAGATATTCTAAAGAGTATGTGAGAAACGATCGGATGTCGTAAATGTAAACATCATATCCAATAATATCGATATCCTTCAAGCGGAACACTTCACTACGTGTTGATTCCATCACTCGCTGTGATTGCATCGGTGTCTAATGATTTATTATAGGGAATAATATACGTGATATATTATTTGTCACACACGCAGACAAATGGTGATAGAAAAATGCTTATTGCTCGTTATAACGTGATTTATACAGCCAAACCCTCGCAATTCATCTGTTTTTCCTTGCAATATCGAAATAGAGGGGCTATAGATGATGGCTGCGGCTTCATTATGGGGTTCCGTACCCTTTGATTTGTCTCCATCTGTCTCCAGACTGCATCTCAAGAATAAGAAGATAAGAAATGTTGACAGATAATGTGTTTCTGTGGCCGCTATAATAACAGATACTTAAAATAAATTAAATCATTAAAAAGACACAAACGCGTTTATTATCTTTTGATAATAGATGTCGCTGCTGACCGTCCATCGCGGTGTTGTTTGATAGTTTATCTTAAAGCTTAATTTTAAAAACATGTTTTTCCAATTCTTTGCTTCCCACTGCAACTGGTACGGTCCCTTCGTGCGCGAGTTTAACTTGCACTTAGTGGGTTTTTTAACAGTTTTTATTTTCCTACATAAAAATATTCACAATACTTAATAGAATTGTTGTCCTTGAGAAGTATGCTTAATGATCATAAAGGAAAATTTCTGAGAATATTATTATAACAGTATGCTCGTAGATAAGATTTACATTAACTGGTAGTTGTCTACCAATTTTAAACTGAAGACTCTTCGTAAAATTCATTTTAGAGATACGACATTAACTTTTTTCCGAACAGTTGCTTAGCAAGCGCCAAGCTAAAACCAAGATATTAATGGTATACATACCACAATAAATCTTCATCATATCAATCTTAACAATATAAAAAGAATACTCACTTTTCCTAACATTAGCGGAGAATAATCGACATTCATTTAATAAAATTAAGCGTGGCCTCGATAAATACTAAAAGCATTAGAGATAAAAGTTTTGTGAACCATTTGTGAAGTTTATTTTTAAAGCAGTAGGTATCGGTGATCATTTATTTTGTGAAGACTAACTACTTCTACCGTAAACAACACTTATAGTAATTTGTTTGTAGAAATAGCTCTTGTAGGAAAAAAACTAAAGACTTAAACGTAAATCCTATGAAGCCAAAATTTTTAAAACATCTATGTAACATTGTATAAAACAAATATCTGGCTGAAAACATACCATTGAGATCGACACGATGTGACTCTGATATCAGGATCAGACAATGTGAAAAACACACGGATTGGCGCCCAACTTCGACATCGGATCGAATAATTTGAAAACGCTTTTAGAAGTCAGTGGATAAAGTTGTTGAGAATTGTATATTAAGACTAACAACATTGTTGGAGATTGTATATTAAATTTGGCAACACTGCTAACTGTCATCAAATTTGTACCATCCATGTTTGCCACGAATGTTAGTTAACTGCTATAAAAGTAAGAAAACTACGTCTTTTCATCATAAGCTTTCCTCAAGAAATCTACAAAAGTGCGTAACATACAATTTGAAAATTGTTTTTTTTTTTTTACTTGAACTGAGGTTTTAGAAACACAGCGCAATCTACGAATTAAGATGTGGAACTGTAAATTTAAACTTTTATTAACAGTAGCACATCTCAAGTCATAGATGGCGCTAACGCCGTCTATGAGTACTATGACTTGAGATGTTTCTTAGAAAAATTAAATAAGATTGTTCGTTGTTCTACTAATAGTACACTATTATTTTTATTTTTGTATTATTACTTAAATATAATCATCGTTTAGTTTATCAAACTGAGCATCCACATGGTATATCCAGAGCCGTAAAATTATATTGAAAAAAAAATATCACAGTCATAAAATGCTTTGGAAAACCCTATGTTGTAGCATTAAAGAAACTCGCGAGCCCATAAAAAACGGGCTTTTTCGCTACTCCTTTTATATTAAGATATATAAACTTTTTATAATTCCTAATTTCTACACTACTTTTAATTCTTCTATTATAAAATGGTACTTATCCACATCACCTACTTACATGTTCAACAGTTCGCGACGCTCAGCGACAGTAGACAAGTGGGGGAGTCCTGTAGGTACAATAAATGAATGTCGCATGTTCGATAGGCGCCCTGGGATTTATTCGGGCACATTATTTGTACTTTTCATTATATAGTGTACAGTAGTTTGTGAAAAAGCATTTGTCTTTACTGACCTTAAACATCATTATAACAATATGATTAATAATAACGTTTGTCGTATGATTCATGAATTTTTTGGTTGATTGATGATGTTTTTAATATTTAATAAATGAAAGGTTAGGTTACCACCACGTCCGACCGCCACTACGTCGAACTATTCTATAGTTAGACGTTTCTCTCTTAAATTTTCTTAGCTGTAAACCTCACTTTTCTTTTTTCAACGAATGCAGAAGTCTGGGGTTATATGGTCAGGAAGGAAAACCCGATTTATTTTTATATAACAGCTCAGTCCACCTGTGACCACGGCCGCTGGAAAGCAGCCGAAACATCAAGAATCAAAAAAGTGCTCCACGACAAAATCCTTAAGTGTTATTGTTGTAGAAAAAACACAATTTTAAGATGTTATTATATTTCCAAATCTTAACAGTCGTAGTGTATAATAAATAAAATATGTAAATCGACTTCATTTTAGCATGATAACAATGAGTTTATATATACGAACGCACCTAAATTATATAAGAGTTATAAGACATTTCAAAGACTTTAAATACCTGATTTTATAATTTTCGGAAAAGCTTTTTGCTTAGTCAATTGTATATAGGTAGTAGCGGAAAATACCGTGTTAAAAATATATTATTTTATACGTGGTATTATTATTTTCTTAAACGATATTTATTTATACAGCTTATGGGACTCGTTCGCTCAGTATATTATACCGGTGTTTATTCTCCTTCGCCACAGATCAACATTTCGCCCCCATCGATATCGTCAATATCGAAAAAACCCGTGACATCATCGAGCGCTATTGGCTATGTCCCTGCGGAAATTATACGGAGCCATGTGAGGCAAACTTTAATTGCGTGGGGACACTCGAACAGTATGAAATTATTTCCGGGACCCGGTTGTTCTTTCTGCGAATATAGCCAGCGAGAAAAGTGGTTCACAATTAAAAATGTTAATTACATTCTGCCGGCGTAATACAACATTAAAACACCTTGGACTCTGTTAGCGACAAATATACACTACGTTTTGTTTGTGTGAGTGTAGAATTGTTAATAAAGGTTTTTGGTCTAATGGAGTATGCAACAAACGGCATAGTTGATTGGATCGAGTGCGCGCGTAATGTACTCTATTATAGGCTATAGAGTGATGCAGAGATAACACCCTAATAGCTCGCTCGCACCTAATAGCTCGCTAATAGCATTATTTAGCCTCGGACCTTGGTGTGTGGAGTAAAGCTTGCACAGATTCACTTCTGATCACGACTGACAATTAAACCTCCCATTCCAAACAAGACACGAATGAAAGCTTCGGTAACTCTGCATTTTTTTATAAAATATTCTAAATAAAAACGAAATATATTCAGAAAACTATTTTTTAATGCCACCACACCTCCCTTGGTAGGCTTCGACGATTTATTACGAAAAAATCGTAAAATTCCTACGGTTACGACTTGAAAGCACATTATAGTGGACATAATACTATAATAATGATAAACTTGGAATGAATAACAAGTAGGGGTTGCGTCTGTCGGACCAGATCGCGAATGCCTAATATATTTGATGGCCGCTACTGCCGTTGGCGGACCGCCAGACGGTTTAGAAAGTAGAAAACATTTAGGAAACAACTCTACTACTACTGCTACTGCTTTTCAAGCAAAATTTGTTATGGTTGGAAGAATAAAAGAAGAACATATTTTATACGGTCGAGTTAAGAAAACTCCTTCTTATAGGTTGTCGGTTAAAATAGGACTGTAGCAATAAATTTCACTCTAATCTTCGCTACGTAGCAATCACGCGAGGACCGTATTTTTTCCCTGTAAACTACGATTTTCTTGTCCGTAATTAAGAGTGTACCTTACGACATATTCAAACCAAGATCGGATACACGTTTTTAGTCTACATCTGCTAGACAAAAATTCACTTTTAAATGTTATTTGATTCTAACTTCTGCCTGCAACTTCGCTCACGTAAAATTTGAAAATCGTAAAAAAATACGAATATTAAACATCCTTTAAATTAAGTCTATGCCAAAATTTTTGTCAATTGGTTACTTTGTTACGGTATGAACAAAGGACAAACAAACAAACTTTCCAATTTAGAATATTAGTATAGATACAACTTATAAGTGCACACGAGCCCCAATACAACAAATTGAGACTTAGTTTATTTATAAATAAACAGAACCAATAGCATTTGCAAATTCATACTATAAAATGTTAGCAATTCACAAAAGTAATTAACTAAATTTACCTCATTACAGTAATTAAGAGAAGAATCCTAAATTATGTACGTAAATTACTTGGGAGGAACATCAAATGAAATTGAGTTATGTAGTCAGGTTAATTACCTTATTACCATCTGCAACTTAATAACAATTTAGAAACAAATATCTATTTTTAACCGACTTCCAAACAGGTAATTTTGGTTTCATGATTAGTATTCTAATCGTTTAGCACTATGGTTCACAAGGTGCTAATGGAACTCCTTATTTCGTCATTGTTTTAAGAACCGAAAGCATACGCTACTAAGAAAATTATATCAATCATCATCATCGTCATAACTACTATGGCTTAATTTATCACCCCACCATTATTCAAGATAATTATTCCGTAGCTTAGCGAGCGATTTGTCAGTTCTAGGGCGCGCTACATACCTGAGCCGCCGACGCCGTCGACATTTGTCGACAACATTTTGACGGTGAGCTAGATGGTTGGCTTCACTTCATACGGCACAAGACACGTGTCGGCGGCACAAGCCTGCTGGCGGCTAAGGTACGCTGTAGAGCGCTTTACAATTAGTAACATAATACGTAAAACGAACAAAATAATAAAAAAGTAATAACTGATTTATATTCAAAACTAGTTATGTCCCGCGGCGCTACCCGTGGCTTAGTCGAGATGAAATAGTTCTTAATGTGCTAATTCATGATACCAGCTAGCTCCATGCCAAATTTTTACGAATTGGGTCTTTTTGGAATTTTGAAGTCGGTACCAGTCAAAAATTTAAATTTAGACAAATCATAACATGTAAGCTGGTACCGACTTTAAAATTATGAAGATTGTGTACGGAAATAGGCTGATGCCTCATCGAATTCTGAAACAGGCACTATTAAAAAATAAATACTATTTAATACTTTTTAGTTTCTTTTTATTATTTTTGTTTTTCCTTTGGAAGACGGTTTTAATTTTTTAGTAAATACAAGCTGACCGGGCTCCTCATTTCGCCCTACCTTTAATAACAATTAATTATTATTGATAATTTAGTCTACCAATTTTTAGAATATAAATATTTAAAAATTAATAAGCTTGTTAATTTTTAAAGCCCAATCGATCTTTTTGAGCTTCAATGTATTTTATGGCTACATATTTAGGTACCAAAAATTCAAATTATATTTTATCTCTACAACACAACAAGCCTTTCAAGATATATCGTCGTGCTTCGAAAACCTTAATAGCGCAATGCAGGATTATTATGTGGTACCGCCACACGAATTACAAACAGAACATGATTCACCCACAGGCATTGATTTATCATCATATCATACTAATATTATGATTTCTGAAAGTTTGTAATTTTGTGAGTGTGTATGTTTGTTTCCTTTTTTCGCTTAAACAGCTTGACCGATTTCGATAAGATTAGGCATGGAGCTAACTGGTATTCTGGATTAACACATAGGCTACATTTTACGCAAGTAAGCACAGCTAGTATGCATATATAAGCCCATAGCCTAATTACGCCGCGAGGATCAGTAGGGGGCACTAAAATCGTGTCTTCGCATGCACTGTTATGTATGTATATATGAAAAAAAGCATATATGAAATAAAGCTTGTGCTAATGATTAGCCAAGGGCGCTCAGATCACTTGATCAGTCGCTCGCTGATCACAATTTATTTACTAATTGTACCAGTTGATACAAAATTATTTTATATATATTTAATAATTATTAAATATTCTTACCTTAACTTTTTTCTTTTAGCACACAACTTTTACACCTAATAAGATTTTTATCAAATTTTATATATATTTACTATAACACGTTCGGTTTTGCGTAACTCACCATTCGCTATAAATTGACGGTATGGTATGCCCACAAACCGGTTGTGTTACTTTTGATATGAACTATTGTAAAAAAATGTACCAAAGAATCTGTTATCGAGATAACGTGAACTTTGATCATGTATTACTCAAATAATTACCCGACTGCGCCAGAAGGAGGGTTATGTTTTTCGAGAGTATGTATGGATAATTGTATAATTATTTGGAACGCTCTAGAGTATCGTTAGATTAGTCTTGATAGCTCAAGTGACACTGGGTACATTCAAAAATCAAAATGGCGGATTTCGAAATTAAAATTGTGCGGTTCAAAAAATTTTTTCGCCCATTTAGGTCGAGTAGGGTATAAAAATGAATGGCTTTAAATAGCCATTCTAGAAACATATGTTTTGTTTTAATTGTAATGGTTCCTGCCTTCGGGTTTTGTGTTTCTACACATTTACCTTCTATTTTACGTATGAATTTACTCACACACATAAATCCACACACCCAAGCTTAAAATAACCAAAACTGAAACTAAATCTTATTATGTAACACTTGCACTTATATTATAACTTTACGCAACAAAGTTCGATGTAACCTTGGCAGTGTTAACCAGTTATGAACGTTATGTTCATACACAATTTATATTTATCATGCAAATTGTTCAATTAATTGAGACTCAAGTGCATGTTAATTATATGAGAAAATAATTAACGTGCACTTGAGAGTTATATAGGTGCTGTAATACTGAAACTTAGAAATTAGAAAAATAAAAGCATTTTTTTTTTATTTCTATTACGAGAATTTTTAAAATTTAGTGATTTTTGTTAAATTTACTGTGATAATCACCATTAAAAAAGGGTACTATTAAATATTTATTGATGGCTGGTTATGCTGTCATTCCAGTTCCCAGTTGTGATAATAAGTTGCGATTCATACAGTAAACTCAATAACAATGGCGTAACTATCCGTATCAGGAGGCCGCAATAAATTTAATACTTACATTTCGTTCAGTGAGTGAGATTACAGGTAGCCCTAATCCCACTATCCCTATTCCCATTCCCTATTCCATCATAAAGGGTGGCCACGCACTTGCGACTCTTCGGATGTTACGAGTGTCCATGGGCGATGGTAGTTGCTTTCCATCAGGTAACCCGTCTGCTCGCTTGCCTCCTTAATATCGCTAAAGCGTTATAGTATAGGGACCTCCTCTATACTATAACGCTTTAGCCGCCAAGAGGCGGCTAAATTGTTTTTTCGGTTTTAAAAAGTAATTTTTTTGTACCGAAATGTCGACAAAACCGTCAGATAAGGGGTGTTAAAAATACGCCAAAGAACACTTCCATATGAAGCACTGATGATTTTGATATAATGTAAGCCTGTAATAACATAGAACAACAAAGCCTCATATTTTCATAACCAAGCTTCCCAGATATATGACATCATATTTAACTAAATTCTTTAGACCTTGCTTGTCTAAAATCGTCCAATAAATATTCAATGTTAACAATTTTTTCAAAGAAAATTATTTTTTAAAACCTTAAAATCGCTGTAGCGTCTTATCCCACCGCGAAAAAAAAAATGCCCCTAGTATTTATTACAACGTTTTGCCTAATCTACAAAACGTACTAACGTCTTCACGACGCTCGAGTTACTACCAAAATCGCACTATTACCTCCTTAATAGCCAGGGGGCTATTAAGGCGATGCCAAAAAGTAAAGCAACAAGCCACCGTGTTACATTGAGAAATTTAAAAACACGCCCCAACATTTCAAACTCTACCGACTGATTCGAACCATGAATTCATCTCATTGTACCGATCAAACTGCTTTGAAATCCCCTTCGTGGTCAAGAAATAAACAAACAATATACATTCTATAACCTACAATGTTTCCTGTTTAGCACTGAACGGTCTGATAATAGTAGTAATAATCTGCTAAAAATTATGTAGGCATTCAAACAAAAATTGGACTTAAATTAGTCCATTTGTAAGCTACTACAAGGCCGCGGCTATACTCACTGACAAACAGACACAACGAATAATATTCCAGTGATTTCACAAACTCACAAGACAGACAGACAGACAGACGAAAGGACTTAGCAACCTTTAACACCCATATTTTTTATTGAAGGTAAAAATACAATTATCATACCGTATTCGTGGAAAAAAATTAATCGCAACTTGAAATAACTCAAGTAAATTCTAAGATAACAAGCCATTGAAACAAAGTAGAGCACTTGTAAGGCAGGTTTTACGTTTCCCGGGAAAAATATTTAAAAACAAGACACCGAAGACATAAAAATGCACATCAGAATTTTAAGGATAAACGACGAAAACAAAAAGAAAGACCCGTGGAGATACGCATCATTTAGGGTTTCGCTGTCGACTGAAACAACTATGTATTTAGTTCTCTCTATGTATTTATTTATCTATTACTCATATATAATAGGGGATGATCTTTCACACATATTTATACTTATAATATAAAGCTGTAGAGTTTGTTTGTTTAAACGCGCTAATCTCAGGAACTACTGTCCGGAATTAAATTGAAATTATTTTTGTGTTGGTTAGCCCATTTATGAAGGAAGGCTATAGGGTATATAACATCACGCTACGACCGATTGGAGCCGAGCAGTATTTAAAATATTCTACTGCAGGATAATTAATTAAGATTCAGGCAAACGTAGTAGTGTGTATGTATGTATGTGTGTGTGTATGTATGTATGTATGTATGTATGTATGTATGTATGTATGTATGTATGTATGTATGTATGTATGTAT
>JAOTAV010041628.1:0-17868 GCA_026546445.1 Cyclargus thomasi
CGTGTCACAATGTTTGTCTTCGTACTCCTCCGAAACGGCTTTACCGATTTTAACCAAATTTTGCATGCATATTCAGTTGGTCTGAGAATCGGCTAACATCTATTGTTCATCCCCCTAAATGAGAAAATTATTTATATGGCAAAACAACGTTTGCCGGATCAGCTAGTATTATATAAAAAATATAATTAATTTAGACTGTGAATGAGACTTTACTACGTCGTGTTATATATCCTTAAAATTAAAACGTTGTGATTTATTTCATTGTGTTAATTTTCATAAAATTATTCAAAGCCTTTTCAAACCATTCATGAGATGTCTTTCTCTGTTTAATGCACATATATCTCAAGACTGTTTATATACGTGATTTAGTCATCACTTAATATATTACCTCCTTATTCATAAAAATATTTAAACAGCATTTAACTAATCAAGTTTCGCTGTCCTTTTCTGTTGTGTGACGTTTGTTATACCAGAAAAGTACAGCGAATACTAATTAGTTAAACACTGTTTAA
This sequence comes from Cyclargus thomasi, assembly GCA_026546445.1. Classification (NCBI taxonomy): domain Eukaryota; kingdom Metazoa; phylum Arthropoda; class Insecta; order Lepidoptera; family Lycaenidae; genus Cyclargus; species Cyclargus thomasi. The sequence continues at coordinate 513 of JAOTAV010041628.1, forward strand.
ATATTTTTGTGAATAAGGTGGTTAAGTATTTACTATTAAGGATAGAAAATTGCTAAACATAACCGCTTAGGGATTAGTAATTGCAAAAATCAATCTTACATAAAAGTTTACTATAACAGATTGCGAACAAGCCGTCTCTCGCGTGCGCCATGTTTTGTTCTCGTACCTTCATAAAACCCAACGAGATTGAGCAATAAAAAGTAATTTATTTGATTGTAACTTCAAACTAAGTTGATCTCATTCTATAATATGTTTTGGCTCGCGGTTTGGTCTCACGTCCCTCGGATGAGCACAGTTTACGGTTTAAATCAATTTCTCCCCGATTCTTGGACTGTTATTACTCCTAAATAAGATATTATCTTATTCCGTGAACGATGTATTTTATCTGTTACTTTATGTTACCTAACGAATTTTATGGTACAGTTATGTGGTTATACACAACAAATGAATAACCGAAACATGAGTTTTTATTGCCTTAAAACAACGATCGAGAGCTATATTTTTGTTTTTATCGTTCCAAAGTATTGTTGTGACCCTTGTTATTATAGTTTTACATCGTTGATAAAAAGATTTTAAAGTTCTTAGATACCTCATCATCATCAAACCGAATGAAATCATTCAAATTTACAGAGTAAGTATATACAATTTAAATTATATAATATTTTTCATTTTTACGATTTACTCCAAAAAAAAAAATATTATATGGTTTTTAAATGTTCCTAAAAACTCCTAACATGATAGTCACCACGGCCGGCGTGAGCGCGTGCACTGCCCGCCCGCCCCGCGCCTATCCCCCGCTACTACATTATGCGACGGTAACAATGCTGTTGATTTTTAGTAGACAATTAAATGAAAAATAAATTACTATTTTTGTTAAACTAATTACGTTCTATAAGTGATACAGAACCCCAGGAATGGATTTTATCACGAAATTTTGTATCACCCTGTATATAATATATTTTTACAACTCCAAGACATGCAGATTTTTATATTCTACAATTACCAATGACAGTCCTCTACATAAAACCTCCAGTATCCACTCAGACAATACAAAATCAATAACTCCACTTTATGACAATAAAGGTGTGATGCTTAGCTGGAATTGTAGCTCGGGAGATGCTATCGTCAACCAATCAATTCGATTCACAAAAAGTTCCCAGTAGGCGACTGTAATGTCTGTCGTATCTCGATGCTACCTCGGACTTTCCGTGTATTTATGTGAAAAGGATATGGTATTGTTGGTGGGCTCCCCGCGGCGCCGGCGGGTAAGCGGTCGAAATTACAACCGGCGGAAAACGCGCTTCCAATGTTACGCGCAAACTAGATGTGTTTGCATGGAATGTATGGGGCAAGTATAATTTTTTCCGTAGTAAAATTGTCTTGATTATTTAAAACTTAAAGTGAGAACCAAATTTGATGAAACATGTCAGACAGTCGACAGACAGTATTGTCGGTATGGATTCATTTTCACAATAAAACCTACCGTTTCTGTCCTTTCCCGTGACCCAAAGTATCTAAAAAAATGATATCTTCAATTTATGTAATATTTTTTAGAACACTTAGAAGGAAAGCGAGCAGACAGGTTACCTTTTAGAAAGCAACTGCCGTCGCCCATGGACGCTGGCGACATCCGAAGAAGTCGCAAATGTGTTGCCGGTCTTTATGAGGGAATAGGGTTGGGCCACCGGTAAACTCACTCACTGAAAGAAACACAGCACAACGCCGTTTCACGCCAGCTTTCTGTGAAGCCGTGGTATCACTCCGGTCGAGCCGACCCATTTGTGCCGAAGCATGGCTCTCTCCGGCAATGAGCGTCCTTAATATATACTTGAGATCGGAAAATGTCTCATTGGTACAAGTCTTACCCACACGGCCACGGACGCTCTGAATATAAGCGTGAACGTTAAAAAGTGACAAATAGACAAAAGAGAAGAAGACAAAATAGAAAAAGAAATTATGCTATTCGTATGTATGAATGGCAACAGAAGCAGTAACACTTTGTAACATATTGTTATGCAAAAAGTCAATGTAATATCTGTTCATCGAGGGTGGTCCACATGATTGAACATTATGTACTTTAATCCGATATCACAATAATATTCGACTTTTCATTGAACAAGAGCTTAAGCCGCTACTCGTTATAATATATGTACGAGCACTAAAAATGTTTCATTGAAATTAATATCAATAACTCTGCAAATATCATTAGAACTGTTCGAAATAAAAATCTGGAAAAAAAGGTGTTCAAATACAAGTCGACTAAGGGCTTGTTTCATTACTTCCTGATAAGTACCCTTTAGGTAATCCAAGACTTATCTGAGACATAAAGTAGAGATAATCGTTTAACGTGAAACAAAAGTCGTGCACACAATAACGTAATATTTTAATAATGTTACTATAATACAGTATTTAAGGAAGTGTAAATTCATTACATTATACGTTCTGTTTAAAACAGCGATAAAGCATTTAAATCAAACAAAAAAATCAATTTTGTTTTTGTGGAGGATAAGAAAAAAACAAAAATGTTTTGAATTGAAAAAGCTTTTATATCCAAGTCGAGCTTTTTGGTAAAGCAAAGGCTAAAGAAGTGGTATAAGAGCGGCGAGGAGCGAGGTGTTACTCGACGGGTATAAATAAAAAACCACTGTCTCTTAGGATCGCAGCCCATAACGCGCAGGTCTATTCCACCGTGCGCTACGAATATTGGGATAATATATTGCAATCGTTGGGTATTTTCTTCAAGTAAATATGGAAGGATTTTTAAGCCTTTTACATACACATACTTGTACATAAATAAAAAAAATCAAGCAGACACAATTTATTTTGAAAGATTTTAATCTGCAGAAGTAAGTCTCGTATTACCATAAGCCATATCCACAAAAGAATCATAGAGTAAAAAAATCTGTTTTAGCTAAAAAAATCTAAGTACTACTCTGTAACTGTAACTACTCGGTAAAAGACATGTTGAAAACGATAAAACAAACAATAATCAACGAAAAATAATAATAATACAGAGATAACAAGTGGCACGGAGCAAAGCTCGCACGCTTACCTCCCCCCGCGCCGCCACACGCGCGCCCTCTAAATAAAAGCTGCGTTGTCGCGCGCCAGAATTACGACGAGAGCTTTTTTCTTTTTTTTTTAATTTTATGATAAGCTCGCGTTCTGTTGGTTTTGTCATAGATATAAACGGTGATAAATAACCCAACGCAATAAACCGACTTTACAACAATACATATTTTATTGTAACGCTGTTACTTTATTTTCGGGTGTAGGTCTTTAACCCTTTAGAATTATAACCGAAGTAAATAAAACTATAATTGATGCCAGATTCTTCTTTTGAAGGAGCTCGTCTTCCATTAATTTTTTTCTATTTTATGTTAAACATCAAACGCATCGTTAGCCAATATCTGTAAGTATATTTTGTAATGAGTGGTAATAATATAACATTTTATCTAAAGTTCTTAAGAAAATCTTAAAAGAAATAACGAAAAAATTAGAGTTTTTAAAAGAAATAACGTATTGTTACGACGATGATTGAAATCAAATTTAAACTCATAAAATGGCGGTCGCGTTAATCTTACAAATACTGACTAAATTAATTATTAGTAACGGTCTTTAGCCGCAGTCGTAAAGATAGATTAAATGACCATTTTATAATTTTGATTAAGACATTTAAGGAAGGTAAAATTCTTTTTATTGCATTCTTTCAATAGCTCAAAATGTATTTGAATATATTTTAAGACTATTAAATTGTAAGCCCTTTAAGGTTTGAGTGTAAATATTTAGATTGAAAGTAATCTACGCAACGTTAAAAAAATGAAGAAAAGCTCAATTTAAGGAAAAAGTCCTTACATTTTTTATGTCATGTGTCGTTCAAAAATAACGGTTTAATGTTATTTTATAAAAAAATAAACAATTTTTAAACATATTCATTGACAAACATCTAAAACAAAACAACTAATCGATCTTCAATTTGAACGCATGGTATTATTCCGTGTTTACGTACAATTTAAAAATGACTTGAGTCAAGTTTAATATATTATAGAAAAATGATGCCAGCAGCTACGTCGCGACAGAATTAGTTTATCGTGCGGGGCGTTTTTGTGAAAAAAAAATAGAATTTCAACAAAATCGGTTCAGCGGCTTAAGTATGAAGAGGTAAGGTACAAACAGACAGACAGACGGATAGAGCAACACACTTTTGCATCTATAATATTAAGAATGGAAGTATGTATTGACAAAAAAACTATTACCCTAACTTGATAATTACTGAAAACGGCAGAATATGCCACATCTAACTCACAACAATGGCGCTCGTTTGCATACAAGGTACGATTTGTGTATCGTTAATTAGAGCGGCCGCCATACTGAGAGTGTTATTCAAATGACGATAGACTCAACAGAGACAATCCCGGGGCATTAGCATATATTTATTTATGTCTCTATATACCTATTAGCATTATCTTTACTTGTTGCCTTCATTTGTGTTTGACTATCGATACTAAAGCTATTAGCTTGCTTTCATGCTTTTCCCTTCGGTATCGCTTGCGTAAGAGTATAAATATTTTGGAAACACGATGTTTTTCCGTGACCTAAAATAGCCTATGTGAGTAACATTCATCCTTTCAACTAAGCTTATGTCAAAGATCAAGTCAATTATTTGAACTCTTCCCGTTGTACAATCACAAATTTAAGATGTCTACTCGACGACAGCGTTGCTCATCAATTGGTTTAATATGTTAAAACCGTACATTTTGCCAGGATAAAAGTAACTCCGGGGCTCCGACTATTTTACATTTTAAGCTAAAAGTTAAAATAATTAGAATAATTAGAATCGACTCCGTATATTAGAAATATATGTATGAAAAACTTGATTTATAAACGGATAAAAAAGTTTTGAGAAAAAGAAGACTACCTTAAAATGCAGTAGTTAAAAAAATATATCCACAGCCGAACATATAACCTCCTCGTTTTTTAGGAAGTCAGTTAAAAACCGCAAACTACAAAATTTTCTTAAAAACCGCAAATCTTGTTCGCACACAATGTTCACTACTACAAAAGATCTCAACGCGCTCGCGCTCTATTGTCAGACAAAAGATTGCATTAAAAATTATTTTACATTTGATTTTATTCTGCTTACACTCTCCTTTTGTGCTTATACTGATAAATAATATATACTTTATTAATAACAGTTTCTGTTTATTAAGGGTCTGTTTCACCGCTTACAGATAGTCTAATCATCGCTTTATTTGACAGATGTTGTATGGAGAATCTGTCAAAAAGTTGTGGATAGCCTGACACAACTTTATTAGTAAGCGGTGAAACAGGCCCCTAATCTTATAAAATATGAAAAACTAATTTATTTCTATTGGAATTTCTTGTTCTATTGATAAACAGGTACAGTGTCATCACAAACACTTGTATCGTAGTAAAATAAGGGTGAGATCGGAAACCCGAACAGATAGAGATAGTGTGGAGTACACGCGTCCGAGTGTCCTCATAAATTCCACCTAAAACCTACCGCCGCGACCACAGACATGGCGTAAGGATCATTTTAATATACCACATTTCAACCGCATGTTGTTTTCTTCTTTTCTATAAAATGAAAGGGACAAATAAGCAAACCGGTTATCCGATGTAAAGCAAATACCGTCGCCTACAGACACTCGCAACAACAGAAGTGTCGCAGGTGCCTTGCCGGCATCTCAATGCATTTTCAAAAAATCGACTTCAATTCTTATTTTTTTTAACCGGGCCTTTAATTTTAGCCTGGGGTAAGCCCACATCACATTCCCACCTCTGTATATTCTGTGTCGCTAGGTACGACATTAGTATCCAACCACGAAAACCCTTTGATCTCAGGGAGCCCGTGATTAATATAGCCGGTAAAGCTTTAGGCAGCTTTATCAAGTACCTTTATTTCTTATTACCTACAAACCCCTGGTTCAACATGTTAATAGTTAATATTAGGTGTATTTGAATCTACTTTAAGCGAACCCAATGTTTTTACATTAGCCCTAATGGTTCTGACGTCACGTTGGAGATATTATGTCTGCTAGAGCGGAACGCCGAGCGGACACTCTTTTCAGTTTATTTTAATAAAACTTCGCATAATATGTCGTTTTTTGTTAAAAATTAATTACTATCAAAGACACATGCGAAAAAAATGAACTATTTTACGAGCTCACCTTCCAAGGAGTATTTAATTTGCGATAATGAGTGATCCGCTAAAACATGTCTACGTGGTATCCACATTGTCCGCTCAAAACCTGACTCCGATAAGTATTCCGTTATTTACGAGGACGCCTTTGTTTACATTCCCCTCAAGTGTCGCTCTCGCCATTGTATCTAAATTGCTTAATTGGAAATCTTATCGATCGCGATAATCGTTCGAAAGATATACAATGTCGAATATTTTACATATCGTCCGATCAAGGAATTATAAATTAAACGATCTAAATTGTAGAGATTTTTTGAATTTTAAATAAAATATTCTATTTTTATTAAAATTTTAGTCTTGACGTTTAATTCAACAATTTTTGTTTTATTTTTCATCGAATCAAATCAGATTCTATGTAATATCAGGTAGAAACTACAATATCATGCTTTTAAGTTGAAAATTGTCAGATTTTCATTTATATTATATAGTGTGGATATAGTCAATATAATAAAACATTAAATTATATTATGTTATGAACAATTTTCTTTATGATATTTAGGGGGCAAGCGAGTAGACGGGTTACCTGATGGAAAGCAACTGCCGCCGCTAATGGATACTTGCGACATCCGAAAGTCTCAAGTGCGTTGCTGGCCTTTTCTGAAGGAATAGGGAATGAGAATAAGGGATAGGGGATTACGGAAGTTGGACCCCTGGTAAACTCACTTACTGGACGAAACACAGCACAACGCCGTTTGACTCCAGTTTTCAGAGAGGCCGAGGTAACACTCCGGTTGAGCCGAATCATTTGTGCCGAAGCATACGTCTCCCACGAAAAAGGTCTTACCCACTAAGCCAATTCTATCCAAATTCAAATAACCTCTGTTGTTTATTATATTAAACAGTTGTTATAAATGACTCAATTGAAGCAGAATATATTGATCAAGAATTAGGTACTAGTTAACTTGTGACTAGTTTATTTAGTTACATCATAATTATTTAACTACTAATTAAAATGCACAGATAAACTATCAACAATATAAAATCAATTAAAAAGTAGCTGATCTCAGTCGATGTGTTTTAAATATAATCTTAACTCCCAAAGATTATTACGATTTGGAGATATAATGAATGACTCAATACAACTGTATCTCGATTCTGTTCGGACAAAATTATCTTAACTTCTAAGATACCACTGGAACGGCGATTGTAAAAATTACCATTCGAACAACACACACTACTAAACTAATCTTAATCGTTAAACTTTAATAAATTGTAAAACCGTTTAATTTAAAATCTCTCATTAAAGAAATACTCATTTCGAATGGACAATCAAAATGATAAGTTTTATCATAATGTGCACAGTGAGCGCGGCGGTTTAACATCTCGAAACGATTACGGCGAGTTAATAATTTAATTCTCAATAACGAAATGTAAATAAAAGAATAATAAACGTCCGTAGAATGTAATTTGCTTTGGAATGATTAAATAAAATGATTTCGCTCACGCACGTCGCGCAGCGCGGCGCGTCGTTTAGCGGCGAGAGGCAATTGCCTCCACAGGTGATGGGACGAGACCATCAAACCGCCATAAAAGATAAATCGATCAGCACTTCCACACTCGACACTCGCCTGCCACATTCGGACTTTCCGCAATACAATTAACGCACCACATTTCTTGTTACGGCTAGAATATTTTTTTGTTTCAGGGGGAAGTAGCAAGTGGAATTATGTCTGCATGATCTCCATTCAGAAGAAAAGAAGAAGATGTAATAATATTTAAGAATAGAATAAGATGATGGAAGAATATTTAAGAATCATGTTAGGAGTACAAGGAAGAAGCATCTTAAGAAAGTTTTAAATTTAATAATATTTTAGTATTTGCATACAAATATTCATGTTATCTCCCAGGGAACCGTAAAGTGCAAGAGTGTTTCACACTTGCCGTATGAATAACAACGAAATTTAATTTAACGCGAACACTTTTGGTGAATTTCAATTTATGTCTCATTCCCGAGAACGGACGCGCAATATTTTTTTCACTTTAAGCCTTCGAGTGGGTTCGCACTTTGAATAAGACTTTAGAATTTTTAAATTCGAATAAAGTCTTTATAAGCAGTTTTTATGGAAGCATTGGGATTTTATTCGCGTGCAGAGCGGGGCTCGGGGCGCGTGCGAGCTAATAAGGACTGAATGGTCGATCTCAACGGCCTTATACGTTGATATTGATGTCATGTTAAGGAACACACTCACCTTAAATTGGATTTGATGGCTAAGAATGTTTTGAACTCGGTATTTGCATTCCGAGAGATAAAACGAGTACTTTGTAGACGTTTATTGGTGGAGACACTATTTTTAGATTGCATTTGGCATTCTGTTTACAGGTATGCACTTTGTAGGGGTCATTTACAACCGTAAAGCGAACAAAGATAGGTTTCGAGTAGGCGTAAACATACTTATTTACGATAATTTAAGTAAAATTGTCGTTAAAAAAAATTAAAAGTATGTTGAAAATATAGTTTTTGTAGGTATATTTTTTCCAATTTAGATACAAAACCGTGCTAACATAATAGTAATTTTTTATGTTTTTTTTTTCAATCACTACAATCTATTTCGAGTCTGACTAACTGACTAAGAGTATCTTGTGTTTTGCATCACATGGGTGTGTCAGATAGCTCCAGAGTCAACGTTCATGAATTATGTAGATGTAGAGACGCGCCATTTCACTCAGCCTCCGATCTGTCTGTGTTGTTTTATTGCGAGGCTTGACTTGCTACCATAAAAATAGCTGATGCAAAGTATGAAAAAGAAAGGCTTAAATCGCCATGGATGTGAATTAAAATCTATTTATTAGCCTTTAATATAATTAATATGTATCGTAATCCAAAACTAACGATACTGAGTTATATTTCATCTAAGCTAATAGTATAAAGCTTATTTAGAGTTTATCTCTTTAGAGTTTGTTTAAACGCGCTAATCTCAGAAACTACCAGCTGGAATTGAAAAATTATTTTTACGTTGTTTAGTCCATTTGTTGAGAAAGGTTATAAGCTATATAACATCACGCTATGACCAATATAAGACGAGTAGTAAAAAATAAATAATATAAGATATAAGACGAGCTATAAGACGAGATAAAACGAGATATAAGACCAGCAGTAAAAAATAAATAAAATGAAAACGATATGAGGGTGACATGCTCGCATTGCGAACAAACCCTCTTTAAAAAATAAAAGATTAAAAAAAATGAAAACGTATTGTAAAAACGGGATAATTGATAAAGTTTGACGCGGACGTATTCGTGGGCATTAGCTAGTTTTTAATCATTCTTTTTTGTATTCAATCTTTTACACGGTACAGTAAATATAAGTACATCTCTTACCACGTGTCACAGTAAGTACAGAGTGTAGTCGCAGGTGTCGCTAGTGTGGTATGATCGATGTCCCTGATCGATCACGTTTTTTGTGTTCTGTCGCACGTTTCGGAATGATTTACTTTCTTGTTTCGATGTTGCGACTTACGGTACTTGTTATGCTATAATTAATTATATTGTATTTATTACATAAATTAGTACAGCTAATGTGTTAGTTGAAAAAGAGTTAAAACGCTCTACTTGCCAATTAATCATAATATTTACTCTGACATTTGAAAAGTGACGCACGACCAAACTTTGTAAAACGTTTTATAACGTAAAGTTTAGGAACACATAAAGCAATATTAATCTACTACAACGCAGCTAACATACTTATTAGCACTGTGATCGCGAAGTTCTCTGACACTGCCAACCTATATTCATCTTAAAACTAGGCAAACGGCAACTTTGACCGATTTTGAATTCACAGTGTAATTTATCACAAATAAAAGGAAGTATAAGCGATTACAAATCTTGTTACATAACGTAATTGATCGTTCGGGAATAAGCGCAATTACCCATAATTCAGAATCTGGTCGGCCTTTCCAACTGTCATAAATAGTCTCGGGTGTCAAACAATATTATACAGGCCGAGCTGTCGGCGACTGTACCTAAGGTACATTATGGTACAAACGACCCCGGGTCGAGGAAATTCATTTAAATTGTACCTAAGTACGAAATATGAAGGGACGACAATCAGTTCAATTACTACATACGTTTGCGGATTTAATTTACGGGTGAGAAAGTGTTCTTTTTCTTTCGAATTTGAATTTCGAAATTTTTAAATGTGGAATATAAGTTTTGGGCGTTGTATTAAAAACTGCGCAATATGAAGTATACAGCTTAGTCGTCTTAAGTCTTAGGAGGAGTTCAGTGACAAACAAACGCACGTTAAAATTATATATGAAGACGTAAGTGGAAGAAGCAAATAATTAACATTTAAAAAACGGCTGGATTTTTGCGTAAATGGACGCTTTAAGACTCGAAAAACTATTTGAAATTAAAATAATGTGGATTTGATGCTAGATAAGTGTATACAGGTAAGTTACAAGATTTTATGAAAAAAAATGGATAACTAACATTTTGTAACCCTAAGGCCGAAAATGTAACTAACATTTTCGGCCTTGGGGTTACAAAATGTCCGTCCGTCCGTTTCGTCCATGTCTTCATATATTAAGATTATTAATTTTTAACAATTTGTGAATAATATTTTTGTTTTTAAGAACATTTTCACAAAAGCCGTAACAGACACAATAAATTTAATATGGTCATACATAAACTGGAGAACAACAACTATATAAATCTTGTAAATAGATGTAATAAAATAATATATCACAAGAAGTGAGCACGAAATATTTTTACGTAACCATTGAGTATACGACTTGTGATTTGTATTAACTAATTTTCTTGTCAATTAAAATTATGAAGAAAATTTTAGCTTATGATATTAAGCTACACAGTACATATATTATATAGTTATACACCCTAGAGTACTATCACCTAGGTTGGTTACATTTTGTATGTCTTGCTTAATTACAATATTTACATATATTACTTTTAAGGATCAATTCAGACTTCAACATGAGAAATAATATGAAAATGCTTGTTAATTTATTTATTTGTATGTCCTTCCTTTACGCCCTAACGAAGTAACCAATTGGCTTGATTTTTAGTATAGACGTATAGAAGGAATATGAAAGATGGAGAGTAATATAGGCTACTTTTGGTCTAGGAGAAACATCATGTTCCCAGGGTTTCAAATTCAACACGAGCGAAGCCGTGGATAAATGCCAGTGTTGAATATTTTGTATTAAGCCCGCACACTTGTGACTCTTTTTAGATATCACGAGTGTCTATGGGCGACGGCAGTTGCTTTTCATCAGGTAGCCCTTCCGCTTGTTTGTCCTCTAAATATAAGAAAAAAAGTCATTTAATTAGGAAAATGTTGAAAAAAACCCTTCTCTATTTGAATTTTTTTTTATCCTAAAAGCAGGCCATGTTTTGCCACATCCGTCGTTTCTTCGCTCCTGGCTTTATCCATTTGCTTAATTTTGTTTGACATTTGAGGCAGTTCTAGTAGAGCACTGGAATGTCCTGGGGGCTCGTATTACCATAGCCTCACTACATTAAACCTGTATAAAGCTCAACAAAATTGAGCTGTAAGCTACATTTTCCAACTATTTCTTGTAGTTAGTTTTTGAGCGTCCGTAGTCTTGTGGTTTGCACTCTGGAGGGTGCAGGTTCAAAACCCGGTTGAAGCGTGTACCAATGAGATATATTCCGATCTCAAATCCTTAATACGGATGCTCATTACCGTGAGAGAGCCAGGCTTCGACACGAATGGGCCGGTTCGACCAGAGTGATACCACGGCCTCATAGAAAACTGGCGTGTAACGGCGTTGTTCTATGTTTTGTTCAGAGAGTGTGAGTTTAACGGTGGCCCCTTCTGTAATCCCCCTATCCATATTTCCATCCCCTATTCCCTCATAAAGGCCGGCAACGCATTTGCGGCTCTTCGGATGTCACGAGTGTCCATGGGCGACGGCATTTGCTTTTCATCTTGTAACCCGTCTGCGCGCTTACCCCTTAACTTAGTTAAATTTGGTTCGCAGACGAACTTTAAATCTCTAAATTCGTTATTTACAGAAACTAATGTATATTCAAGAAGGTTATTGATTGGTTACAAAGTTTAGAAACAAGTTTTAGCAAAAATTATGCAATTACACTGTATTTATGAATGAATATATTTTTTTCACATTCAGAAAGCTTTATTTGTTAATTAGTCGACTGATATTGTCGGCAGCGCGATCTTTGTATGTCATTTTCTTGCCATAAAATATACAAATAATGATATAAATGAATTTGTTATCGATTGATCAATTAGATCGCCACTCTTTTAAGTTTTTTAGGCTGTATTTTTATTTTATAACTCATTATTTTCAAGATATAAATGTCTTTTTTATCTTTGATTTAATCCTTATGCTAATATTATGGACTAGCAAATGACTCAACACCTATCAATATCATCAAAGAAACTCATATGTTCATGTATATGATTGTGAGCGTGTGTTTGTCACTGAATTCCTTTTAAATAACTGGACCAATTTAAATGAAATTTTTTGTAGGTATTCAAGGGGAGCTGAGAGTTAATAAAATATATACTCGTAAATAACCATTTAATTAATAATTTAGACATTACACAAAATAAATAATAAGAAAGTAAAACAGAATGTTGTAGATTCACAAACTAAGACCTCAGGGCAACGTCTGACGAGTCCACTAGGAATATATAAAAATTAATGCCACTTTTTCTTGTAACTTTATAACTCTCGTCCCTCTAAAAACGCTACTTTGCAATATTGCAATTCATTTTGTAATTTTTTATACATATAACTACTAATTTTGTAAAACAGTCATTTCACAATCAACTTGAATTAATTTTGAAGTTAATTATTTTATCAAAACTATTTTATTTTTCAACAAAATGTCGAAAAATAATTGCAGAACAATTCCTTTGCAATATTACTATTAAGACATTATTAGGCCTTTAAAAACGGACTCACTTTTCCAAAACAAATGTTTAGACTTTGTTTGGACTATTCAGTAGCTATGTTTTAATTAAAGTTTGCATGAAATAAGTTGTGTTTTTATACTTACCACATGTCATGTACGTCATACTTTAATTAAATGACTTTTTTCTGTTTGACCTTATTTAAAACTTTTTTTAAATTTTTAGTTATGAGCATAGCTAATGCAAAATAATTTATCACCAATGCTGAAATACATGAAAAACTAAATATGAGAACAGTAAAAGAGATTAGAGAATCACCCGAATGACTTGGCTTACCAACTTTTTAATATAACCTACAATAAACGTCTGAAGCGCTCTAACATACAAAGACTTCAAGACCGTTGGTCAAACTAAAACCTGAAGAGACAAACAAGACTCATTTGCTTATAGTCTAGAGGCTGATCGTAAATTAACCGATCAAAAAAAATACTTAGCAAAGAACATACTCGGTCTTAAATGCTACTTGTACATATCTGGATTTACGCATATTAAAGAAGCATGATATTTAAACTAAGATCACGTAAAAGTATTACGTGATCCTAGTTTAAATATCATGCTTCTTTAATATGTGCAAAGAATTTAAGAAGTGACGTAGCATAACATGAAATTCGTCCAAATGCAAAATACTTCGTTTTAATACATAAAAATAAATAATTCATTATTTACGAAACAGTTGTAGGCAGGTAAGCCGTTATCAAAATTAGTCTCAATGAAACGGCAACAAATTAAGCTAAGCCTACGTAGATTGAACTTGTGCCCTTTATAAATAATACTCCTTTTGTATATCTAAATACGGTGTCCTACGTAATCGCGCTAGTTCGGTGCAGGTGCTAGCGGGGGCGGGCGGGCGGCGGGGGACGCGGGGGCGGTTTCATTCATCAGCCTTCGTAAGAGCCCTATACACATTACATCTCTGTTGCGACTCCTATTAAAGTACGCATTTGTTCCAAAACAGCGTGTTTACTTATAAAGCTGGAGCTGTGATCATAGAGGTCATAGAGTTACGGTCTGGCGCTTTTAGAAAAAATCTCCAAAATAACCTCTCCTTTGATGAAAACCTTCATTTGACTATTAGCATACAAGTTGTAGAGTCACTGCGGTGTTGCTTATACGTCGTAATGTAATCGCAGTAAGGTGTGAAAGGGCCATAAGTTCTAAACCTAATTCGACAGGCAACCTCGCAACATCCGCTCTTGCAAAACATTATTTCATTCATAACTTTGAAACCGGCATGTGGTACACTGGGCTTGGGTTCATTTTAGTTACAATTTCTTAACTTTTAAGCGCAAAGGATGCTTATATGTAAGGTTGTTGTTTTTTTAAAGCAATTCTACTTAAGAGTCTTGTTGAACTGAACCGTCAAAGTTTGTTTTATAGAAATTACATAGTACACAAAAGTAAAAAATAACTTACAGAGAATTTTATGATAAACACTGCGCACTCACCTATGGACTTGCCTCTTTTTTCATAAAAATATTTAGGCAATTTTTAACTAATCAAGTTTCGCTGTCCCTTTCTGTCGTTTAACGTTTTCAATCTTCCAGAAAGGGACAGCGAATCTTGATTAGTTAAACACTGTTTAAATATTTTTATGCCCCCTTATTCATAAATTTTTTTTCTATACCTAGCCTAACCCCCTTGGGTTAATGTACAGCTGTGTACAGTTGTTTTTAAACCCTGTACATGGGATAAGGGGTCTGCAGTCAGCTCAGTATGGCCCGGCCGAGCTGCGCCCACGCAGCATCGAAGGAGAACATTTAAGTCGATGACATCAGCCCGCCTCGCCCGCTACCGCGTTCTACGTGATTGCTGGTCACAGCTGACATTAAAAAAACAGATGCATACTAAAATAGGAAGCTATTTTATGTCCTAAAAGTTTGGTGACATACTAAAGTTCAGTCAAAAAAGGCTTTCAAGCTTACATTGCATCTGCTAGTAAATGAGAGATACTTAATAATATTATGTAGAGTTTAGGTAAACGGTCTCTATTTTGCGACGAGACTGCGAGGAATTAAGCGAGCTATCATCGCGCATTAGGGCGTCCGTAGCCTAGTGGGTATCTTAGTGTTCTACTATCCAGCGGGGCCATACTAGCTAGAGTTATAAAACTAGTCGCATTAGTTTGCTAGTCCAATGTACCTCACATATATGCTAACTGTTTTCAAGTACCTCAACCATTTTGACAGAAATCCCAAAAAAATCGTTTTATCCATCCAGCGGGGTCATATGTAGTTTTACGCTCGGGACGAAAAAAATTTATACTGATCGAAACTTTTCCCAATGTACCTCTCTAATAATGTATCAATTTCATGGGAACTTAATCAGATCAATACATATTGAGCAAAGAAGTTTTTTCCATCCAGCGAGGCCATTTCTAACCTGATTACATACGAACAAAACAAGTGCACCATTATTACCTATTAATAATAATAATAATATAATAATATCTATGGACGCTTCACACCACGTCAGTCTGGCCCCGTGCTAAGTGCCCGAGGGACTTGTGTTACGGGTACCAGATAACGGAATATATTTAATACTTTTATAATATATAAATAATTTATTATATGATACACATATTTAATACACATCCAAGACCCAGGAACATTAAAAAACTTTTTGAAAACGTCAAATTACCAATGTACCTACAAGATTTCCATATTTTATTAACAATTTTCGTGTTTAAGCGTAAAGAACACACTCAAAAACTTTCATGCTATGTTGTATGTACCTAATATATAGTGAAAAGTATAAAAAAACACGAAGGTTCGCACTCGAGAGGGTGCAGGTTCAAACCCCGTTGGAGGCGTGAGCCAATGAGATACTTTCCGATCTCAAGTACACAATACGGATGCCCATTGCCGTGGGAGAGCCATGCTCCGGCACGAATGGGCCGGCTCGACTGGAGTGATACTACAGCTTAACAGAAAACTGACGTGAAACGGCGTAGTGCTGTGTTTCGTTCAGCGACTGAGTTTACCGGCGGCCTAACTTCACTAATTCCCTATTCCCATTCCATATTACCTCATAAAAGGCCGGCACTTGCGACTCTTCGGATGTTACGAGTGTCCGTCTGCTCGCTTTCCCCCTAAATACCATTACAAAAACACATTGCATACAATGACTTTAGACCATGTATGCTGTCCTAAATTACTTACAGAATAAGAATACTACTACGTCTTCTAATACAAGGAATATTAGAAGTCGTTAGGTAATACATACATCTTATATCCTTATCTTTGCGATCAAATAATATCAACCCACTTATATGAAAGAATAATTTAAAATATGTAACACAAGTTAGTCCCCACTAATATATCTAATGAAACACCATCCGGCTATTACTCGTCATGATTTACTGGAGCCCATTTAATATCGCCGTTATAAGCTTTTAAGGAGATCCTCATAGACAAAACGTCTCGCTTTCCGGCGTAAGACAATACGGCCGGTGAAAGAAGTATCCCTCTAAATCAACGTCAAATTACCACCTCTTAATCTTTTGTAGAGTTCAGTTACACGCACGTGTTCATGGTAACAAACATTTTAGAAGACCATGACTTTAACGTAAGAGAAAATCTTGTGCTGGTGATATTATATATAATATATATTTTTATTCATATATAATATCAGCAACTGCCACAAGATTTTCTCTTAGGTTAAAGTCAATTTAAATGATGGCTAAATTATAATTTAACCATAATTACTATAAGTTGCGCTGTGGTCGAAATACTACCATAAATATGTAAATCCATCAAGTAGAGGACCTATAAAAACTATAATCAATTTTCAATTCAATGACAGACTTCAATTTGGTATACAGGTCACGTTATCAGGCCATTAGATTTTATTGCAAAAAAAAACTTTTACCATAGATAAAGAGTATTTCGTGTATGATTCGTGTCATGCCAAAATATTGTTGAGTGTTGTGTCTCCTCCTCCTCATATTAACTACAACTGGGAGAAATTTCATGCTTTTGTGTCTACGCGTCTTTCTTAAAAAGGGGTACAAAGTTTTCCGCTTGTATTTAATATATAGATATATCAAAAAAATCAAAATCAAAATCTTTTTATTCAAAATAAAGTTTAAGTACAATTTCTGAACATCGAGACTACGTTGCCTTACCCCGGTTCGGTAAATAACCCGGCGAGAAGAACCGACGTAAGAAACTCGCACGGGTCCATCTTTTACCTAAAAGATGGAAAATAACAATAAT